>JAGVSP010003224.1:0-62677 GCA_022494985.1 Micrasema minimum | reverse complement strand
CTGGTTGGAACACAAAAATCAAAAGTAATTTTTCTCAAGCCCGGGTGTTTGTGATGTTGTTCCCCTCTATAAAGATGGAGCCTCCCGACCTGTTGTAGTTAAAAAATAAAGAAATAAGAGATGAGAACCACAAAATGAATAATGTTTTATTACATCAGGTCACATTGATAAATAATGTCTCCAAATCTAGTATTACACAGACAGACGCTATGTCTTAAAATCTGATTTTTATTTTGTATAATATTATGGTCCCAAATGCTCCCGGAGAGTCACAAAATAATATTTTAATACCATTGAAAAACTTGAATGCATGTCTTTTAAATAACATTTTATATTAACGAAATATGACATTTTATTGAGACGGGAATCGAATCTAAGAACACGCATTATAGTCAACTCTACTCCATAAGAACCAGGAGCATTTTTCAAAAAATCTATAAAGAAATATGTCATCATCATCGTCTTTCCATACCCGCTCCCTATGTGGAGCATATAGATTCCACAAACTGCCTTCAAGCCAACCCAATGTTCTTTAAGGTTCTCGACGCAACCAGCTAACACTAAATTTTACCGGCTACCGTCACATACGCGTCGCCACTTCGATATATCTATATGTAGGATGTAAGTGATCGCAAAGCTAACGGTATCACCAATAACACACATTTATAAAATTATATTTCTAGAAAAATCATGTTATGGCCTTACGAGTGTGTTTAAGTTTAATGTTTTTTTAATCTCTGCAAAAAAAAAATCATCATCAACATCGTCATACCATATCCGCTTCCTATGTGGATCATATGGACTCCACAAACTGCCTCCAGGCCAAGCGATCGGCCGCCAGCTCCCGGGCATCCTCCCAAGTCAAGCTCACGTCCCGCAGCTCTGACGCAAACTGCCGGCAAATTGTCTACAGTGGACGTCCAGGACGCCGAGAGCCTCATTCCTTGTAAAAAAGGGCAAGCATGGTTAAGGCTCTCGGGAGGTATACGCAATGTATTTCCTAGTCAGCTGAAACGCCTTCGCCGGATGACAGTAGATACCAGGATTGCTGTGTCCGTTGCCTCACTTCTGAGTTCCTTACAAAGACAAACCACCTAAGACATTCTTCTTAGACACCGTTTGCTGTAATTGTCCAACTTATTTCATTTTTATTCTTGTAAAATAAATTAAGTAGGACAAATACAGCAAAACCACTAATATGCGTCTCCTGAAAAATTATGATTTCAAAGACGAGGCTCTATCTTATTTATTTATTTATTATACATACATAACAATATGAACAGTTTATAGTTTTTCCGACTTGCTAGATTTACAATATATTCGTGCTAACCAAATGTTGTTATTTTATTTTTATTATATTTTTGGTTCTGGACACATACAGTTACAATATATGACATAATAAACAAATACAATAATAAAAATTGAGCCAATTAAGTAGTGTCTTTTAAGTGTAGGGATGTGTGAGTGCGTGTGTATGTGAGTGGAGATGTGAGGGTGCGTGGGTGTCGTCTGTGGATATGGCAATTATAATAATACATTATTCTCTCCTGCACAATAATAATAATCAGTATATACAAAAATTTAGAGTGTGTTCAATTCTGGTCGAGCATCAGCTTTAATTTCTTTTTAGAGTAATTAACCTTTGTTAATTTTTGTTATGTTACATTATTTATAAGCAGAGATCTATAACACATGTGTGACTACGGAGCGACGGCGACGCCGACGCCGACGCTGAAGCCAATACTGACGCCGAAGTTGTTTGAAAATGGATGTTGGATACACCTACATACAGAATTGATTCTCACTAGTGCAATGGGCCTGATACATGATTTTTTACTGTAAATATATAGTAGAGTAAAACAAGTCCATTTGTTAATCTGTTTGCACCAAAGTAAGAAATATTGTATTACGTCAATTCGACTAACGGCGTTCAAAAATTTTCCTGCTTACTAAATCCATTTTTTTTCGTTTATGAGTTTTAAGGTTAAAATTTTTCGAACCAACCAAACCTTTTACTAAACACTTTTTAACACAAGATGGACAACCTTCAAGTTTTGACAGGCCACTTTGAGTTATATATTTAAACAAAACTGTATCTAACCCAGAAAAAAACATATCTGCGGATATATATATAAGATGAATTTTTTTTAGTATTTTCAGTATTAGCATACGCTATTTGAAATGTAATTGTATGGTCATAATTTAAATATTTTATAAATGAAAAAATACACATCCCATTACACGTTTTCCTATTTTTCTAAGTACAGATACAACATAGATAAGTATTTAGTAATAAATGATACAATTAACTCTTTATGGGTATTGAATTAAGTATCATTGATATACATGTTAACATATTTATATATGGAAATATAAATTGTGCTCTTACAAAACGGCAGTAATATTTTCTTTCTACTCAATTTAAAATAAATTGTAATATTACTTTTTTTCAATAAATTAATTGTAGTTTAACGATTTTATATATATATATATTAGAGCGTGTGAATGTCGTATGCATACTCTTTGATGTTTCAATCCTGGGGGTTGGTCTGCAGCAAGGTTCTGCTTCGCGTTTTCACTGCGTTCTATCCTCCGCAGCCCTCTTTAGCTCAGTATATGAGGCTGGGTTCATGTCCTAGCACACTTGTTCCAGATACTTAGGTATTTGTCTTCACAGCCATTCCTTATATTACTAAAGACATAATATTTAACTCTAAGTACGATACAAAATAACTATTTTAAAAATATTACATACCTCCAGTTTCGGAAAGACATAAAAATTATAAAAGTACTAAATAATGAGAGATGGTTCAATTATCGATGGGATTACTAAAATAAAAAGAGATTTTTTTTCAACCCTTGAGGTGATTGTAATACTGTTTTCTGCTATTGAGCATCCAGGCCTGTTAAGGTGGTTAAAATAAAATAAAATGAATTTAATAGCATTTTTCTCGGAATTTCCTGACAAGCAAGTGCAACGATAATGCTCGGGGCGGCATGCAGCATAATATCACTTTATTGGGTACCGAAGGCAACAAATAATTGGTCAACGCCTTTGAACAAGGATTGTATTTCAATGGTCAACGCAGTTTCAGTGTAGGTCGTTTGAAGTAGTAGTGTGGTGGGTAATCGAAGACGAAAATAGCAATTTGCAGGTAATCATAAGACTTTACTGTCGAAAACACATAATGTACTCTCTCACTTCAGCATAACTTGTTTCCTGCTTTCTGGCAGTAATTTCCGACTATTTGAAAGCATTTCTAAAATTTTAAAGTATTTGAGTAGGGGAAACTTGCTTAAATCGTACCCCCTATGAATTACCATTCATTATTTTTTTTAAAGTAGTTTTCATTTAAAATAAAACAAAATTAGCTTTACAAACACAATTGTTTATTGTTCTTCGTATTACAAAAATTAGATTTAAAAAAATTATAAACCCCTTTGGTAAAAATGAAATTAAAATAAACTCGAAGGGTACGATTTTGGAACACTGTTCCTTATTCGTACCATAGTGGTTCTTAATTGTACTTAAAAAGAAAATTATCACTTTTTATCATATACGTACATCATAACTACTAGTAAGTTTAGTTATACCTTATATGTGTACTGCAATTCGGCTTCTATAGTTTAGCTAGAAAATATCAAACAATCAAAAAACTGTTATATCTAAATCGTACCACTACGCCGGAGCCGGTACAAATTGGGCGCAACACCAAATACACGAAAAATAAGTCACGATACGCCAATGACATTCCCCACCGAAAAAAATTACACAAATAGAATATCGAAACAACTGCTTTTTTATCGGTATTACTCAAAAATATAATAACATTGCCTTAAACACGTAACATCCTTCGCAAATTAGACTTAATATTAGTAAAAAGATAAGAAAACCATAATTTTTTTATTATTTCTCGACACAGTGACCGACTAGTAGTTCCGCTCGCCATTGACCGTGGCGGTGTATATCGCATATATAGGGGGATTAAATGACGTGGTACGATATAGGCGTAAGTACGATTTAGGCAAGTTTCCCCAATATAGAATCTCAAATGCATTTTTTTAATATGATTGAATAATAAAAATTTTCTGTGAATGCAGAAAAATAACGCAAAAAATCACAAAACAAGTTGGATCCGTTTGTAAATCAGATAATTAATAAGCGAAATACGATCAGTCAAAGTTCAGATTTAAAAAAAGTTGAAATGCTATCTGGGACTTCATCGATCGTCTACCATAAAAACTTTTTGGTTTATAGAGCTCCAATTTTTTTTCCTTCTCTTTTATGGCTGCTTTCATCATTCTGTAAAATTCCAACCAGTGCAAAGTTTTTTCAAAAATTATGTTTATTTCTACAATTTATAGGTTAATAAATTATGATAATATTTTTATGATAAGGTTAATAAATTATGATAATAAAAATATTGCTAATGAAAAGCAAACGCAGGACATTTAAATTTAAAACACCGTTTTTATTTTAATACATTTTATTTTATTTCGTACATAAAGTACCTAGGTAGGTTATCTATACCTATAACATTTTTCGTCCGCCTCGTAGCATAATGGTAGCGCATTTGGCTACCGTGCCTGAGGTTGCGGGTTCGATTCCCGTAGGGGGTCAACATGAAATATTTATTTACATGAGATTTTCATATTAATATTTCACGGGCTTTTATGAAATAATGTTAAATTTAGAAAAATTGTATGCGCAAATCAAAAAGCTATAATGTCGTTTTAAAAAATGGATATTGTAGCGTTTTAAAAAAATATTTTTTCTTCATTCATAGAAAGAAAAAAAAAATCAACAAATATAGAACATATTTTGTATTCTTAGTCAAATGATTCAGATTTTGGCAAAAAATAACAGAGTACCATGGCGAATCCTTAATTGAATCCGAATTATTTCCTCCAATTTTATAATTACCACACAAACAAACAGGTTTACGAATAAATAATTAGGAATCCCGTATATTTTACCATCAATCCTATCAACCCTTTCAAAAAAAATGTTTTCAATGTTTGTCTTGTGAATAATTCAAAATTTAATCCTTCTATGCGAATTTTCGGCATTCTGTATACTTATTATTCTTTATTAGTTTTTTTCCAACTTTTGACAAAATATTGTTTCCTATCTTACAACTTTTTAGATTCGTTGTTTTTAATTTGTTGCCATAAGTAAGATTATAAATAAAACATCCTAGAAATATTTCTCAAACGTGTTTTTGACTATTATTTCGCAGGTGTAACAATATTAAAATCAAGATTTAAAAAAAGCTTTATGAAAAACGCGCAATAACGCTACCAACCTGGTAAAATGGTTTTTACGAATCAGATTTTCAAATAGAAAATTACGAATGAAAATGTTTAAAACAAGGGCTCTTATTCAACATTTAGCATTAAAATATGCCTCCCTAAACTTTAAAATCATCAAATCTGAAATTTCTCTCGCACGATAAGTGTCCATTAAAAAAAATCATTGCTATTGTCCGCCTCATGGTGTAGTGATCAACGTGTTGAGCTACCATCGGTGCCCTATGCATCGAAAGGTGAGAAGTTGTGTAAGGTGTGATCTTTTTGGAGTGAATACCTACACTCAAAATGTTGTTTATAAAATTAGCTGGTAAAAGTTATCATCATTCATCATCATCACCCATATCCGCTCCCTATGTGGAGCATATGGAATCCACAAACTGCCTCTAGGCCAAGCGGTAAAAGTTATATAAGCATAACAAATTGAAGAGTCTTCTTCACAGCGTTTCCTAGTAGGTGATATAATTCGGTAAGAATCTCACTTGCAGTCATAAAGGTTTCTCCTAAAATGCTTAGCAATTTTTTCAATGGATGACAGAGAGTGTTCACATGTGAAGCGTCGCGCCGTTTCACTGTATTATATAAATATATATATTCAAGTTCTGATAATTGGCAGATATGGACATCAAATACTAGGTGTAATGGGGAATGTTGTAATACATCAAGTAGTCACTTAACCCCAGCCAATGACAGGTCATAACCCTGTAAACGCCTAGATATCCATATTCCCTTCTAAACTTCTCGTCTCTGTTGATGTGAAAATTGTAATTATTGATTTGTTTGCTGTTTTAAATACATTTATGTAATTTAAAAACATATTATGCAGTAGATATTATCTACATGTTTGTGTATAGAATATAGAATAAACGCGAACCAATAATCGCGAAACAATGATCAAATAGTGTTTAATTTATTTGTCTATTTCTTTTTACTTTTTAAGAAATCACTCCATATATTTTCTGTATATCTCGGCTTTTTATATATTTTTTCAAAACTTTTGGCGTATGGATTTTTATGCGAAATATTTTTTGTGTAATTTCAAGTGCAGTGCATCTTGATCATTTCATTACACGAAGGCAAGATGATCAGTCTTACGCTTCAGAACCAATCCAAGGGTATCAGACATGAAAAATATTAATATGAAAATCATATGTCAATAAATATTTTATGTTGGCTCCCGAATCGAACCCGCGACCTCATGCACGGTAGCCAAATGCGCTACCACTATGCTTCGAGGTGGAGGTGAACGAATAGTTAAAGCGATTTTCATAATCAGATAAAAAAAATATTATTCATCTTAAAGGTGCGGTTCTGTTAGTAACTGACATATCGATAGTGTCATAGCGCAACAGGCAAGCACAATACTTGATTACTTGGACAAAATTTGTAAATCGTGCATTCACTATCTAAAAAACATTACGTTTAATGTTTATTTAGATATTTGACAACACTACTTTATTTAAAAAATGTATATTATTATAAACACATTCAAACGTCCGTAGCTCAAGACTGCAGCGATACAGGCATTTAATAATACATTCATACCATTCATTTAATAAATATAATACTTATCTATCATGGCGTTAAGTTTTTAGCTCACCAAATTGGAAGTTTTTGAGCAAACGATAAAAAGGTTTTTTTTTTACCACAGAAGATTTTTAAAACGTGTTTTCATAATGAGAAGATTTTTCAGATATTATTTGTGGATATTAAGTAAATATTGCTTGTATTATAAAATATTACTTTTTTACAAAAAAAAAAAAATAAAAAACTATAGGTATTATATCTGGATATTTTACAAAATATTTATACTACAATTTAATTAAATAAATTAGTACTCTAGGAGTACTAGTACATTTACATTTTCTATTGTTTTTTTTTCAAACCCAAGACAAAAACTAAAAAACCGTTTTTTTTTTATATTTCTCAGTTAATTTAAAAAAATTAAACAATAGATACTTTACCCGCTAGGTTAAATACGTTCGTCTCCTTATACTAAGCAATTTGCGCGCAGTGCGGATGTTATCCCTCTCTTGAGAACTTTTAAAGTTTTCCTAGATTAACGTCATTGCAAGAACTTTTATAATTGATAAATCCATGATTATCTTTGGACACCTTCAATTTGTGGCTTCTAACAAAGAAAAAAATAATTAATCAAGTCAATCGTATGCGTTTTTTAATTCAAGAAAGTGCGCTTGACTATTTTACAAAATGCTTCATCAATTAGTTCTTTAGCCGCCAAGAACGGCTTTGTGTAAGTCTTGAGATTGGAAGATTGGCTTCTATGGCTTAGGAGCGAGGTGGGAGCGATAATATCCTCTTACTGATGTAATAAAACGTCAATTTGTATTGATAAAACTGTATTTTTAAAACTGGTACAAAGACTAATGAACTCTGTGCAAAATGGTTGGCTGGCTGGGGGACGTCGCCCTCAGTACAGAGCTGTACATGTACATGGCCTGTTTCACTGCTCTACAGCTAATATGGAAAAGACCCGAGATCACCTACTGCATTAACATCATTGACTGCATATCGTTATATTATATAGAATATGATATGTAACAATACAAAACGAAATCAAAATACGCCAGTCTTCACTCCAATGAGTAAGTACGGGCTGTAAAAGTCCTAACAGTAACCAAGGAGGTTGTACTGCGTAATAATAATATTGAATTATAATAAGGAGGTATAATAAATACGATTACTTGATGCTTAAAATTATCAAAGGGAAATTATTAATCATACTAAAATACCTATTTTTAATATATTTATGTTCTTTTGGTTATGTAAATTTGCCTCCCTTTACAACGAGATGTGATTACTAAGGCCATAGTAATGCCCTTAAATTATTTTTTTGTTAATTTAAGTTTCGTAAATGGTTTCAAAAAAAATCGTTTGATGCATAGAAAGAGTCGGAATAAGACTGACAAGTCAGTTAAGTGAAATCAAGTAGTGCTGCATGTCTACTACGCAAAAAACTGCTTCACTGGGTTAGTTTTTTAGCCATGAGACAATTATTTGTTAGTCGAGGTTATCTTGAAGGAATCACTAATAATAAAACATGTTTTATCAGAACTCGTAGTACAACCCAAAAACTGGTGAATCTACATAATTTTTGGAGTCGAATGTGTAATATGACTTTTGAAACTGAGCTGGAAAAAAATTATTTTTTTCTTATCATAAAAGCTTTTATTTATTTATTTATTAGGGAACTCAACAGCGATACATTTACAGGATACAAAGGTCAAATAATCATATCAAAGGCCAATGACAGAGAGTTCCAACAAAATGTGGGAAAAATGTGTAAGTAACATACTATAAATCTAAAGTCTAATAAAAATTGCAAACTATGGTTAAATACTTGTAAAAAGGAGAGGACGTGTAGTGAGGTGTATGTGTGTGTTAGTGTGATTGTAGGTTGAGAGAAAGGGAGCGAGTGTGTGAAATATACAAAAGAAGTTATCATCGTTGATCAATATCATTCTAGATAATTTATTGTTTTTGACTACTCTCGTTTTAAATGTATATTTATTTCAGTCAAAATTATCTATATCACTACAATGTGTATTTATAATTGCAATGTGTATTTTTTATTAGTAGGATTAAGTATAATTGCCGGAACTCTTATTGAAATGCGCTTTTAATTTTGTTTTCTTTGTGAATAGCATTAATTTGACTAAAAAAATATATTTGATGCCAACTTATTTGCAAAAATATTATTGGAAAAAAAATCAACTTCTTTTATCAATTTTTTCTCGAAAATAGAGAGTCAAATAAAAATTTAAAAATCTACAAATCTACTTCAAATATGATGTAGATCCACTGTTTCCCGCTTGTAACATCGCGAGTCAAGCGGAAAACCAGTGAAAACAAATTAATACCATTCACAAAGAAAACAAAATAAAAAACCGCATTTTAATAAGAATTCCTGCAATTTTATTTAATCTGCGGTACTTATAAAAGCTTTTAATGAGATTTTTTTTTCAACTTAAATTAAAGGGTGAACGAAGAATGGAAAAATGGTATATTTGTACATAATTACTTCTTTTTAAACGATTTAACTGTAGTAATGATAATCTTCGGAAAAAATATAGAGAGTAAATATTGAATATTTCTTGTCTCCCCAAGTCCAATTTTCTGACTCTCGTTTTTCAATATGTATAAGTCCACCTCTTCTAACAAGAAATTCCACTAGATGGGCGTGTCTCATACAAATTTACTCAAATATACCCACGCTTACTCGCGTTTATTTCATAACACCACTTATCATCAAACTCCACCGTCTAAAGACTCCAGCACTTACACGAAACGTGTGACGAAAATGTCTAGTGATGACGTAGATGCCTATTGATGACGTAGTGAATGATGTAATAGGTAACTAGACACCTATGTCACGATAGTATGGAATGTCACCTCTCTGAAATTCTTGTTCGAAGGTCCACCCCCAGTTTTATAGACTTGGCCCCTTTTTATGAAAAGCTTCAATGCCGATGGAAAAAAGTGTCTTTCTTGCTCTGCAAAATAGTTAACTTATAAAGCGTCATATTGACCATCTTATCATCATGTAACAAAGCGTCAGATTCACCATATTATCATCATATAACAAAGCGTCATATTGACCATCTTATCATCATATAACAAAGCGTCATATTGACCATCTTATCATCCGTAAACAAAGCGTCATATTGACCATCTTATCATCATATAACAAAGCGTCAAATTGACCATCTTATCATCATGTAACAAAGATCAAGATCACTGATCTTGGTTTTACCAACGATATGTCATCTGTCATCCGTCATTCTGGCTATAGTGACCGGCCCATTTCCACTTCAACCAAGCAATTCGCTCCACCACGTCGAGTCGCAAACCTTTGTCTGGCGTCGGATCCAATCGTTCCTTTTTTCGATTTCTTAATGTTTTTCCAAGCATAATTCTCTCCATGCTCCTCTGTGCAACTTGCAATTTTATGGGAGGATTGCTTTGTCAGAGTCATTGTGTTCCGCGCCATACGTAAGGACGGGCAAATGCATTGGTTTGAACACTCGAGTCTTGAGGGAGTTGGGGATGATGAAAAGCTTCGGAATGTGGTTATTTAGCTTTCCCAAAAGCCACCCAAGAGAGATTTATCCTCCTATCCACCTCGCTGAGTCTGATTGTCTCTGCCGATGGTGATTTTGTGACCAAGGTAAACATAGTTTTCGACTTTTTTCCACAGGTAGAATTCTTCCATCTGTGTTGACGTTTGTCATTAATTTCGTCTTGGCTACGTTCATTTTGTGTCTAATTTTTTGGCCGATTCTACCTTTAGGTGAAGACCTGACATGAAGAAGAAGATGATTGAAGAATCATCCCAGTCATCTCATCAAGGTTCTCGATATAAGGACAATATCATCTGCGAAACTCATAAAAATATATTTTTAGCAGATAGATAACTGAAAATTTTAGGAAAGCCATTTGTGATTGCGTTTTAAATAAAAGGTTTTAAATTGATCGGGATATGTCGGAACGGTATTTCCAAACTTTAGACTTTATAAAATAGGATGGAATTAAACTTCTCGTGTTCAGTTATCGACTCGCTCTTAATTGAATAAAATCAATAGTATAAAAGTAATTACTTAGTACAAGTGTGACGCGCCTTATGAATTAACAGCTAATCGGGGTGGTGCGTTCCTCAGAACCGTCGAAACAGTGCTTTTCCTTCGACGATATTTAAATACGTACTAGTATATTACATATAAAAGCTTCATAAATATTTATGTGTTCGCGGCATGGGCGTGCTTAAGTATAAGGATAATTTTATTATAATGTTCGGATATGTTCGTTCATTTTCTTCATAAAATTTAATGTTATTACCGTTCTCATATTTATATTGATACGGTCTTTCTCGAGGCGCTGAGCAATGTTACTTACTTTCCTAAGTATGTAAGTAAACGAAAATATTTAGTATCTTATTTACACAATTTATTCAAATTCGCGAGATTTGTGACAGGGTGAAACAGCTGTTACTATAATTTAAACGAGAGGTGCCGATCTATTCATATCCAAATCGCAGTTTCAATGTGTAATATTGGAAGTAATTCTCTATAACAAGTCCCAATAACAAAAAATATCCTTGTCATATCTTTGTGGAATAGCGTTGGGGCGCTGTTTAATGAACTTAATTTTTATTTTTATCAACAGATTGTGAAAACTTGGAAAAAGAACTCAAGTATACGAGTATGTCTG
This sequence comes from Micrasema minimum, assembly GCA_022494985.1. Lineage (NCBI taxonomy): Eukaryota > Metazoa > Arthropoda > Insecta > Trichoptera > Brachycentridae > Micrasema > Micrasema minimum. Next base: position 51,139 of record JAGVSP010003224.1, on the reverse strand, counting down.
AAAAACGATTTGTTTTTTCATTCGTTCTAACTTTCTGAAAAGATATTGTTTAAAAAAAGTGTTGAATATTTGTAGATACTCACTCGTGTAAGTATAAGACATCCTAGTTAGGAGGTATGGTCTACACTTTATAAATTTATTAGAGGTTGAAAAAAAAGTTTTTCTTCTCAAGTATGGCAGTATGGTTTTTCAAGTATGGCAGATTAAGTAAAATTTCTAAAATTCTTGTTAAAACGCGTTTTAAAATTTCGTTTTCTAATCATTTGAATTTCACTTTAATACACAGAAGACTACACTCATACACAGCCCTGAAGATGGCACTGCATGGATCCGAAGCATCGGCATCACAAAGCCCACAAACACTACGTAATAACTCAAAAAAACATATATTGTATCGGTGTAGATAGTATATTTTTTTTTAAATAATCCCATCACAATATTATGTATTTTTTAATGTCAATATATGAATATACCTAAGTTAGTTTATTATTATTTTAAAATAAACGTTGTTTTACATACATACGAGTATAAATATAATGCATCTTCGAAAATACATATTTTCCTTTTTTTATGATATTACGTATTAGTAAGTGTTTTTTCAATCTGCCGCGTGGCATGAAAAGGTCGCGGGTTCGACTCCGATGGAGGTCAACATGAAATATATTATTTACATATGATTTTCGTATGTAGGCGTTTTGGCTGGCTTGGCATATACTACTCAGTATACCTCCCGAGTGATTTAACCATGCTTGCCTATTTTACAAGGCATCAGGTTCTCGCGTCCTGGGTCGTCCACTGTTGACAATTCTCGTCGGCAGTTTGCGTCAGAGTTACGGGACGTGGACTTGACATGGAGAATGCACGGGAGCTGGCGGCTGATCGCTTGGCCTGGAGGTAGTTTGTAGATTTCCATATGCTCCCACATAGGGAGCGGATATGGTATGATGATGATGAATGCTAAAAAGCCATTTATTACAATATATAAATACACCTTTTAGAAATACAAAAAAAAAGTGTAATTTATTCACAAAACTCAATCGCATATTTGTATAAAAAAACGTATTTATATTATATATATGTTGTATTGAAGATAATAACGATATATGAAATTTTATAAAGCAATATTTTCTTTTGTAGAAACGCCATGTACCGTTTTTAATATGTAAAATGCAAATCTAAAACCAACCGATAATATTCTAAATATTTAAACCTGACAATGGCCTGGTGGTAAAGTTCCGGGCTTGAATTTTTAGGTTCGAATCCCATTCCTCTCAACGTGTTTCCTGCTTTCTGGCACAGTTATATCCAACTATTCGAAAGCAGCTGAAATAATGAAATATTTGAGTAATATCAGATCTCAAGGTTTATTTTATATGTATACAGGGTATAACAAAACTCGATGTACAAGCAGGAAACCAGTGAATCTACATAATATTTAGAGTCGATTTTGTACATTACCATTTTTTGATTTGACCCTTAGTTTTCGAGAAATTGAGTAGAAAATATAACGTATTTAATCAAATTAACACTACCCTTAAAGAAAACAAAAAAAAAAAAACGTTTTAACAATTTTCTTAATATCCCATACTTTTTTTTTTTTTTCAAGCTCAGATTAAAAAGTCATATTACACAATCGTCTCCAAATACGATGTAGATTCACCCAGTTTTTGGGTTGCACTACGAGTTTTGTTACACCCTGTATTGGTACATGGAGTTACAAAACTCGTAGTCCAGCCCGAAAACTTATGAATCTTCATCATATTTAGAACTGAATGTGTAATATATGACTACTGAATCTTTTATTTCTTGTTAAACTTTCAAAAGTACCTACAGAAGATTAAGTAGAATTGCTCAAATTCCAATTAAAATTAGTTTTTTTTTTTTCGTTAAGACTAATATAAATTTGACAAAACCAATTATATTTTATATCAATTTGTTAGTTTCTCGAAAAAAAAATTATCTTCTTACTCAATTTTCTCTAAAACCATGTATAATTGGATGAGAATAGTAAGGATATGATAAAGTGTAATGTAAGTAATTAGTCTATGTAAATTTATTTTGAACTAAATAAATATATAATAATAATAATTTATATAACTATGGGTCATGTAAGAAAAAAATCGTTATATAAAATCGACTTCAAATACGGCGTAGATTCACTGGTTTCCCGCTTGTATATCGCATTTTGTTACATAAATAAAAATGTACTGTTTTTTGACAAATCATCTGTTAAAACAAAACACAATTTTGGGTCTATGAAATACATAATATATCTTATGACAGTTATGATAGATACGAGTATTAAGTCTTTTTAGGATATTTTTAATAAAACTGTTTCACCTTGTAAGTGCAATTTCAGTTAAAGCCCTACCCTTTCCCTAGACTGTTTTAAAGACTATCGAGTATTTTTTCAGTCCAGCACTCTATTAATTTTTTAAAGCTAATATGCGAGATTGAATAGATTCCGTTTTAACTGGAAAAACCGGAAGAAAAGAAGGTTAAATACGCGACCAAATGCTTTCATGTTTACAGTCTCGCCTCTAAGATTGTCATAAAACACATTCATCCCAACCTGCTTAAAGAGCTGGCCCGAATTTACAGTGATAGGGATATTAGTAATTCTACCCTTTTTTAATCCTTAGTACAACTACCTACCGCCCAACCGCAGCCCCCCCCCGCCCGCCCCCCGCCAACCACGCCCAGAGAAGACGCAAAGGGCAATTTCAGATTGCATTGTAGGTAGATACCGTTATTTTCCCTTCTTCCCCAAGATACCACCACGTATGAAATATCTTTATTTGACACCTCACGCAAGGTAGCCATTGGAGCTTCTGGAAGTGACCGCGTTTTCTGTAAACTATCTTTACGCAAATCTCCTGAAGATGTCGATCAATCTTGGTTTCCACTCCAGGGTAAAGTTTACCCGAAAGTGTCGGGAAAAATATATCATCTACATCAATCGGTGAATCTTAGTGAAATTTTGTCTATTGACATCACATGCGCGTTGAATTTTACATAATATTATGTATTTTTACAAACATTTATAGTGATTCTAGCCCAGAATACATATCGTCCATTTATCAGCTAACATTCTAAGACACACAAAATTTTCTGTTATTAAATTCAGCGTTGAAAATTAGGTGTTTTCAAAATGATATTCCGGATTACTTCAAAATATTTTGTAGGAAAATACAAATTGTTTTTAAAACTTATTTATTCTATAAAAAGAAAAAATAACTAGTCGCTACCCTTTTGATATTTTTTTCAATGGGGTTCATTCCAATTTTTTTATTTTTTACTTCAAAAAATTAATTGAAAAATTACAATATCTTGGAATTTTTAAAAAATTTTTAGTATGTCATATGAATTTTCTTACGCACGCGGTTTGAAATAGCGTTTTTTTCAAATCGCTTGCAAAATCCTCCATTTGGCGCGCATGCGGTGTGACGTCACAGCAATATATAGGCGCTTACTGCGGAATGAATTTCACGCCTTTCACGGTGGACGGGTGTGACGTCATTAGCCAATAACATTAATCATTCGTATTTTCATGTTTTTAAAACATAAATTTATTAATAAAAACTTAATTTTTGAGTATTGTGTTTTATATCGTTGGAATTGTAAAAATTTACTTTAAATATTTATAACGTTTTTAAGAATATTCATGTTATCTGGAAGAACCCTATTACAAGGGTAAATAAAGGTGACAAAAAAGAAATAATTTTTAATTAGAGAACACATAAAATTCTAGTTTGTCCCATATTAGTGTATAAAAGTGTATAACCAAACATTTTTTTTGCTTGGTAGGTACTACGCTCTTTTATAAAATATCATTCAAATCAATTATGTAACTAGGTATGTATTATAAATAAACCACAAAAAAAAAATTTTTCGCAAGTATTTTATTATTGTTTTTGTATTCTGAAACGTAAGCATTGCAAATGAATACCTAGACAAGAGTTTTAACTAGTGAGGTATATTATCATCATCTTACCATACCATATCCGCTCCCTATGTGGAGGAGCACATGGATTCCAAAAAACCGCTTCCAGGCCAAGCGATCGGCCGTCAGCTCCCGTGCATCCTCCCAAGTCAAGTCCGCGTCCCGCAGCTCTGACGCAAACTGTCGAGTGAGGTATAAGATACTGGATGGAAAGATAACTAGGTACCTATTTTAAAAAATAATCATAATTGTAATAAAAAAATTACAAATGTTGGTCTTTAAAATGCTTTTAACAATATACACTTTATTTCTTAAAAAGTTCTTCACTTTAAAAAAAATAGTAAATGTATAATTGATAACACTAAAAATGCAGTAAGATTGGAAAGAAATTGTTGTAGCAAACTTAGAAGGATTCTTTAACTTTTTAAGCAATCAATTTTTCAATTTCTTTCTAAAAAATTAAAAAATCAAGTTTAATTAAATTTAAACAACTTCAAGAAATAATTGGTTTATGTCTGGATAAAGTTTTCACTTTGAAAGGGAAATTCCAAGAAAAAAAATGCTAAAAGAGTTATAGAATTTTTTTTCCGAGACCTGCAACTTTTAATTTTCCTTTATATATAAATTTATAAATGATGACTATGACTGCCCTCTGCATGAGATGTATCAGCTGAATCCCAACACCAACCTACGGGGCCACAACTAGAACTAAGAAAAACTTCCTTTCCAGTAGGGTGGTTTCAGACTGGAACAAGTTACAGGCCTAGTTTTCCACTCCACTACGGTCAACCAGTTCAAGACCGTTAAGATGCAGAAAGCAGACAAGAAGCAATACAAATGATATAGACGCACTAGTAAAATCTGTCTGCCTATAATAATAATTTGATTCAATTTTATCTTTTAATTATTGTTTAAAAATTTAAGGGTTTAAACTAAATAACTAACTAACCATCGCGCCATTTTCCCTAAGGGTAGGCAGAGAGGATAGAAACCCATACCACTCTGTCCTGACATATCATTACATCTTCTCATGCACACACGCGCGATTATTCCGACTTTTCACATGCCCGCTTTCAAGTACTTGTCGTACTTGGTCATGCCATGCCTTTCTCGGCCTTCCTCGGCTTCTACATCTAGGCACACTTGCATTTAAACTTCTTTTAGCCGTTCTATCACCACTCATTCGCTCCACATGACCAAACCATCGCAAAAGCCCTTTCTTCATTTTGTCGATAATGCTTATCTTAGCCTCGCACTTTGCTCTAATTTTGACATTTGTACACCTATCATACATAGTCTTACCACACATAGCTGTCGCATTTCAACAGCATTCAGTCTACTTTCATCCTTCTTTTTCCAACACCACGCTTCACTACCGTACATAAGGGTTGGTATCAGAACTCCGTTGTGTTCTGCCACTTTTAGGGGTCTTAAAATTTTATATTTTAATGTGTATAATTCAAAGTTATTTGATATTAAATTATTTTTACATTTTTAGCTTTTGATTTTGTGTTACGTATATTATGATTGCGTAAATGCGTTTTTAATTATTGATTTGTAAAAGGGCACGTGTGGCAAAAGTGTCGTTTATTTTAAAAAATAAAAAAAAGCAGCATCACCTTTAGAGTGGTTAAAAAAAGTTTGTACATTATTTTTTCCAGATCTATCCTCGTTAAAAATCTCGTATGATGAAGTATCTGCTACAGTGACATGAGTTTATTCTAAACAACATTTTGAGTGTGTCCAAATACTTGTAGACTAAAACTGGATTTCACCCATTACGGGCTAATAATTACAATTTGACATCTCAACAGAGACGAGAAGTTTGGAAGGGGAATATGGATATCTAGGCGTTTACAGGCACTTATGACCTGTTAAGTGGCCACTTGATGTATTACAACATTCCCCATTTCACCTAGTATTTGATATCCATATCTGCCAATTATCAGAACTTGTAGAAATACAGTGAAATGGCGCGACGCTTCACATGTGAAGACTCTCTGTCATCCATTGAGAAAATTGCTAAGCATATGAGCAGAAACCTTTATGATTGCAAGTGAGATTCTTACCGAATTATATCACCTACTAGGAAACGCCTGAAGATGACTCTTCAATTTGTTATGCTTACCTTTTACCAGCTAATTTTTATAAAAAACATTTTTTTTTTCTTTAGTGGTGGTTGTCCAAATACTTGTAGACAAAAATTTGGTTGTTTGTAAAGTCGGTCTACGGGCGATAATTTTACGTGATACAATAATTTTAAGAAAACATTGATGAAAAATAGCATACTTTTATGAATTGAATTAAATTATTGTTACTGAATTATCATTATTTTGTATATACAAGGCAAGAGTTAATTGAATTTTTTTTTTTTTTCCTAAATTATCATTTTTTTTGCACTCGTAAATTTCACTTTCACTTTGTAGCTTGTGTGCTGCTGCTATCTCCCTTCTACTCGGACGCATCAGCTGATGGAGTGGGAAGAGAGATAGATGCGTCACAAACCGAACGCTTAGGCCGATCGTTCCTCTCTATCTTGCACACTCGGCTCAGGCAGAACGTGACAATGATTCATGCTTTTTCGTGTGTGCAGCCGGCGTTCATCGATTTATTAGACGTTATCACGTCAAATGGGGAATGTTGTAATACATCAAGTGACCACTTAACCCAGCAATGACAGGTCATAAGCCCTGTAAACATATTACCTTCCAAACTTCTCGTCTCTGAAGAGATGTCGAATTGAATTTATTCTGTTTATAGTACAACTATATAATATTATCCTTAAAAACGAGGCTTATTTACCCGTTGTTGGTGCAGCGTTTTGTTAGAAATAAATAATTCAACTACGTAAATGACAAGTCTAATATTTTAAATAAATTATAATTCACGTATATGTATTCTATTTCACTATCGTGGTTTTTAAATCATGAATTAAATATACTGGTTCGCTCACACATCAGAAGCTAAAATACTGAATAAAAACAATTTAAATATTCCGTTCGACCCTTTTGATGGCAGACGTATCACCTTCAACACTGTCCAATTATTCTGGTTTAAAACAATATAAAACACCGACGCCCAATATCGCCCAGTGATCGCGTGTCCAACTACTGTTAATGTAATTACGAAATAAAAACTCTTTGTTTATTACCAAATTTGTAACAACTTAATATTTGATATCCCCAACAGAGACAGAGAAACTCTGGAAACGAATTTTTGAAAACTACTATATAATTGAACTCATTTGTCAAACATGGTTTCTCAGATGATGGGGCGGAATGGAGAATATTGTAGTACATCAAGTGGCCACTTAACCCAGCCAATGACAGGTCATTAGCCCTGTAAACGCCTAGATAATTCACATTCGTTTCCAGAGTTTTCTCTGTCTCTGTTGGGATATCAGCCCAGCATGGGTATAATCCAGTAATTTGTCTACAAGTATTTGTATACATTCAAATGTTGTCAAAAAAACTAATAATTTTTTCTCCTTGCTGGTTTCGAAACAACACGCGTTTCTTTTTTAAGGGATAAAATAATTACTATTTTAAAAAATATATGTTATTATTACTAACTTAGTGCCAATTTCGTGTGTTGAGGAAAAAATTGTTATAAAAAAGAGTGTTTATCTAGTGTAACTACCTATTTCAAGTTGGGAACATTACACACAGTTGAATATACAAAAAATAAATAAAGAAAAAGTTTTAGCAGAAACCTTTATGAGATTCTTACCGAATTATATCACCTTGAAGTCTTCAATTTTCTCAATGTTTGATTGAGAGTGTTCACATGTGAAGCGTCGTGCCATTTTACTGTATATATACAAGCTCTGATAATTGGCAGATATGGACATCAAATACTAAGTGAAATGGGGAATGTTGTAATACATCAAGTGGCCACTTAACAGGTCATAAGTCCTGTAAACGCCTAGATATCCATATTCCTTTCCAAACTTCTCGTTTCTGTTGAGATGTTAAATTGTACACATTATTGACTCACGCACGGGATGTAGGGAGAATTATATCTTGGTAAATAATTAATGATGTGTCATTCTTGATTGCGTCAGAGCTACGAGACGTGGACCTGACTAGCGAGGATGCACGGGAACTGGCGGCCGATCGCTTGGTTGAAGGCAGTTTATGGAATCCACATGATCCACATAGGAAGCGGATATGGAATGATGATGTCGTCGAGATGGCATTCTTTCCTTTTTGCCTATTACAACTATTATTTGCCTTATCCGCACCTTATTGATCACTTGCCAAGAAATAAAACTCACATTAAATATTTATTTAGTATTGATAAATAAATAAGTATTTAGTATTGAAGCTGTCGGGAATCGAATTCGCTACATGCATCGTGAGCCCACTAACGTTGTAATTATTAAAATTACGTCACCAAAATACACATTTAAAAAATAACAATTCCTTCTCACAAAAGAAACAAATAATAATGATGTATTGTAATTAATATTCAAATGGTTAAAAAGATAATGGCAGTTAAGTGTAGCGACTTTTCTGTCAAAACGCTAAGTCAAAATAGTGAACCGGCATTTTTTGTCATTCGGCGTATAATTATAAATAAGTTTGGGATACGGGGCGCACACTAACATTGCCGCAGCTCAACAAAAAACGTAAAATAAAAATAATAACGATTCTGTTGTTCATGGTATAATCATTAAAATAAACAGTCTGTGCGGGGCCTAACTCCGGCGGAGTGCGTTGCACCGTGCAGGGGTACCTAACCATCCAAACTTACAAAAGGGTACACATTATTTATTTGTTTATTTTAGTTACACCGTCTTTCTCAATGACGTCACGAAACTTAGGATTTTTGAGCCCTGCTAAAACCCTATTAAGTTTTTTAAACGAGGCAATTCTAACTTCATATAAATGAAAAAAAGTATTAATTAATAGTTATATGACGCGTGTAATTATCATATAACTTTGCAACTCGTAATGACACACGTGACTATATATATATATGTCCTTACAACTTCCACAAAGTTATGCTTGTATTACGCATGACAATTTATAATTTTTTTTCAATAAATTAGAATTACTTTGTTCAAACAACATTATTACTATTTTTTCTTAGAATACCATGAACGAAATCGTACTCCGAAGTTTCGCAGTCATCATAAAAAACGATGAATAGTTTTTATTAACATTATTTTATTCATATATTTATTTCTTCCATTACTTATTTTTTACAACATTTTGAGTCGTGTTCAAATACTTGCACCCAAATCTGTATTTTATCCCAAGACGGGAGTAGGTATATATTTTTATAATTAACTTCATATACTTAACTTCAATATCAATGTATAGATGGCGCGTTCAACTCGCTGGTGGATGATTCTTGATTCGTAGCATATATACAAAATCAAAAATGTTACCTGGTGTGGATATTCTCTAATCAGCGGAATGGGGAATGTTGTAGTACCTACTTAAAGTGGCCACTTAACCCAGCCAACGACAGGTCATAAGCCCTGTAAACGCTCGAATATCCATATTTTCTCTCATCTCATCAGGTAGGGATGTAAAAATAAAAATACACACTTATTTTTTTAATTTATTTACATACATGTTTGAGTTTACAAAATATCTTGTTACATTTATTATGCATTTTTGAAAAGAAAAATACCGTGGATAAGCAGAATACTGGCGCAGTGTTACATTCTACTTATATACATAATGATAGAAACTCTTTAAAACTCCGATAGTAGGTATGCGACCAAATAAAATAAAATTTGGAAGTTATTCATTAACTAAAACTAACTAGCTATCACGCCATTTATCTGAAGTGGAAGACAGAGAGAATAGAACGAATATTGCTTTATCCATACTAGTACCTTGTTATCATGTACAATAATGTACATATATTTATAATATAATCTACGTTATTATGTTTAAATGGACTTCATGTCAGTAAATAAACAAAACAAATTAGTAAATAAATAAACGTACATTTTAGTAATTTGAAAATGCCCTGAAGAGGCAAAAGCTGTCACAAAAAGTTATCATCATCAGTCCATATCCGCTCTCCAAAATAAAATAAAATAACTACGTTTCGCACCTAACGGTTCATAGGGCACTGTATTTTGATCATTAATTTTATTATTTGAACGTAGGGTTCTATGGAAATCTGTAAAATTAATAAGTTGGTTGCCATCGCCCCATTGTTGGTGGAGATAAATTTTATCTGTTTTTCTCTTATCGGCACCTAATAATACCTAGTGCATAATGCACTGCATTGGCCCACCACTGCAGTCTGCAGTGTCCCTTTATCATTTTATTCTGCAAATATTATTAACAAAAATAACGAAAGCCAGAATTTCCTTTTTTTAAAACCTACATTAATGCGATTCACGCCACATACCTACTTGGTACTTTTTAAATATAATTTAAGGCGCAAAATTACTAATCTCGTTTATATTTTAAAAAGAAATTCATTATTTCAGTATCTATCTACTGAATTCATAAAAATACAATTTACTGTACTTTTTAAAAGTGTCGAAATATTGATTTCATTTTTAATATGTATATTTTTTAAATATCATAATACGTAATAACTAGGTCGTTCCGTTTTAAGGCAGATAGGTACATTAATTTACATAATATATACCTAATACACTATTCTAAGAAAATGGTAGAGATAGGTACCTTTCTCTAAACCGTTATATTTCCAAATGAAACTTTTTAAATAACAGATAATAATAGGTATAGGTAGTTCAGAAAGAAATAAATGAATGTGCATTCTACGGCCACAGGTTTCCAACGCCAATTCTATGTAGGTCGCCATTCAAAAACATTATAATAATATAGGAATATTAGATATAGCTTTCAAGTTGGTTGGTAACACGTGTCCATCTCCCTCTCTTACCTTGGTCCTTGCGAGCCGTCTCACTCGCTCCTGGTCCTCCTTGGACACAGAAATAAAATGTTTGGGCCTATTACTCGAACAGAAAGAACATTCCTCTTTAGGCCTGGTTATTACTTTAGGACCTGTCCAAATACAGGAATGCAAAGATAATAAAATATATTTAGAGTTGACTCTGTACCTCGGATTACGATAGTGTCTAGCTTGTAGAAACATTCCTAAAATATTGTTCCGCAACAAAGGGGAATGGACGTGCTTTATTGTTTATTTATATTTGTAATAACAAATGCCTTTCTTCAAGACACACCTTTGTGTGAAGATGAATTAGTGTACACAATCCTAAAACTCTAATAACATACCTGTACTTACATTAAAAAGTACACAATGAATGTAAATATCATTTAAATAAAAACGACCGTAGGTGCATTATAATATGTTTTAAGTTTGAATAATTTATACTGAGTTCTCTAGGCACTATGAGCACATGTGGTCTAGTCTAGAGGACGCGACGCGTTGGATAATGTGATGATGAGAACGGGGGAGTAGGAATATTGTCAACACTCACATCGGGCCGGGCGGGGGTTGATACGAGTAGTACTAGTAGCTATGTAGTAGCTCTAACTTATGTAATATTCAATAAAAATCTTTCTCCATACGTGTTTCTGTTTACCTTTCCAGCGCAGCGTATTGTACTACATTTTAGGCTACGCTCTGAAATGTTTATTCTAACAATTTATTATACCTCACATCCGTATAAAATGTATTCCCGCTCAACAAATACGATTTTAATTATAATAAATTAATACTTGTCTACATCGCAGAAGAAGTATTCATTTCTCTGTACTGAATAACTTGAGTTTCATTAATCATGTTTAAAACGTATCATATATAAAAAGGCCATTCGCCTCCAATACCATCGCTTTATACAATTAATAAGATCCCCCTCCGCGAAGACCTTTTGTTATTATATTATTTGTTTCAATCAAATCAACCTTCAGACGATCGCTCTAAACTATAAAGCTAATGAAACAATCTCACTGTTGTTGGGACGTTCCATGCTCTACTTAATATTTTGTTATTAAACTCTATAAATCGTATTCGGCAGTCGGACCGCCGCGCCGCGCGCCGCCGCGCCGCCAGCACGCGCGCCGCGCCGTGCAGCTTCCCCGTACAACGTTACGCTAAATGCCTCCGGTAGCTCCACACGTCACTAACAAAATAATATTTCAAATTAAGCAAACAAAGTGTATGTTATTTATTCCTATACACGCACGGCCGGCGTATCTTTCTCTCGAAACAACAATAATACATTACCTATAATAAATGGCGGAGAACATTGTGCGAAGGTCACCCCACCCGCGCCCGGTGACGCAATCGCCAAATTTGCCTTAATTTTGTGTTCTTATTAGTATTCTTAGTGCAGACTAATTATGCATAATAATGATGACTTAAGTGGGAATGAAATATAATTTAGATTAATTTAATATATGTAGGCGAGAGCGGGAGGGTATTAAGTATACCTACCCGGGTCCCAGGTAAAGGACGCGAGTTCGCGCGGACAAACGCCCGCGCCCGCGCCCGCGCCCGCGCCCGCGCCCGCGCCCGCGCCCGCGCCCGCCATCGCCAGTCGGATGGTTTTGTATGCGGATGGAAACGCACACACTAATAAGCCGATGTTCGGGTCGTCTGAGGAATCAATTTTTATATATATAATAAATTAATATGAAATTTATTAGACCGAGCTATGCGGGTGGACGGTGAGTGGGCCGGCTAGTTCACTACTCGTAGAAAGCAGTAACTGCCGTATTAATTGAATTTTAATTCAACTAAAGGAGTTTAAATGCATGTGGGCAGCACAATAATACACGGTGATAAATAATAAGGTAATACCTACATATTATGAACATGCGCTCGCTGTGCTGCGCTGGTTCCGTCTAGGTGGTTTGTTTCTTTACACTCGCCACCGAACAAACTTCGAATTAACTTTGATCACAAAGAGGAATGCAATTCTACAATGCATACACGTACAATCGAACTCACTTCTTATCTGTAGTAAGTACCTAGGTACAGTTTAACTAGTTTAAATTTCTTCTTTTCAGATATTCTAGGGCCGTATTAAAAACACATATTTTCAATTTCCAGTATGCGACGTCGCTAACTTCATTCGGTACTTTGCGACAGAATTTGTATGGCGTCGAAGTAAAAGTAATTAATGAAGTTCGCCATATCGCATGTCCGGAACGTCAAAAGTTGTGTCCGTGCCAGCCCATCTGTTCTTAGTCAACTATCAACTATTAATCATAGTTTTTTATCCCATTTTCATTTATAATATTCAATTTTACAATTTACTTTTCTTACTTTTTCAGTTCGTGAAACTAAATATATAGGCTTGTGACGGGCAGGAAGTTAAATCAACATTATAGAAAATACACCTAATATTGGTACGTTTTTATTGGTACAGACTTGCATCAATTATTATTGATGTAAGCCCATCATGACCTTAATTTCATATAATTTGCGTGAAGTAAGTATTATTTAGAAGCAATTAAGATATACTGCACATGATGCACTGATTCAGTGCCCTATGCACCACTATGTGCGAATAAAGCAAAGAAATAAAAATATTTCAGCACAATCAGAATAAAAACTGCTTTTCATAATAATTGAATTAAAAAATAATGTATAGGTATTATTAAAAAGTTTTCATACTTTATTTGCAATTTTTTTATAGCGTTTACAAAAGCTGACAGGCCATCAGCAGGTAGCCAAAACTACCTGACGCTGGACGGTACACAGAAGCTGACCGCCAGCGCTAGAGCCTGGAGTGATTTGTTGTGACTCCATAAGCTCCACCTTGAGGGCGAACAAAGATTATGTAAATTGGCGTTACGTTCGCAATTTGGAAGAACCCCAGACTTGTGATTTGCGTATAATGTAGCAAAAATTAAAAACAGCATTTATACGATAATTAACATTTCATAATTGCTTATTGGGCTATAATGTTCCAATCCAATGATATTTTGAATTTCTATGTTCATATATCTGATATTTGAATTATTTACCTCGTGTTAACTGGTTCGATTTTTTCCGACTCAACGAATTGGATCGCTTGAGTGACAATATCAGAAGGTAAATTTATTTACACTTGTTAGATCTATTCTAATGTATGAGACTTCGAGATAACACGAGGGTGTAAGGAATTACCGTTTTAATTAGGTTTACTGAAAGATTATTGACAAGAAGCGGAGAGGGTTGCTAATAGAAAGTTATCATAAATTACGTGTAAATTCAAGTTTCGAGATAGATCAACGGTTATGGCACCGACTTTTCTCTCACTCGAGTTTAATTACAGTTTGAGGATTTTAAAGTAATTTTACTGTTTTTTTTCACAATGGACTAATTTATGTAAAACTAGCTGCGTACCCGGTGTTGCCCGGTCTTGGCTATAAAAAATGGTTAAAAAAGAAAGCATCATCAAGCTTGCAGACCGATTGCTTGGCTTGGAGGCAGCTTGTGGAATCCATAATATATTTCACACGGGGAGTGGATATGATGTAAAGATGATGATAATCATCATCAATTCTATTTTTTTAATTCTCCCGGAAATCTAGAACATGAAAGGATTTAATTTCTTATCTTTCTCGCACTTTTGTGTCCGCGTTGCGAGTCATACGTATACACAAAAATTGTTGCTCAAATTTCTTCTGGTACTCTAGGATTATAAGTAATTATAAAAACCCTCCCCCTTCAGGACGACAGGAATTCTGAATTTTGGTTGAAATCGCTCCATATTTTAGAGAAATTTTGTTAGAATATTGGAGTTACCTTACCCCCCCCCCACCCTATGTCGCGCGCCCGGGTTGCTGTTCATATGTGTACTTAATTTTATCGAAATCAATTCAGGTATTCCTAATTGCCCTTGTCTGCTTAAATTACAGGGGATATAGTCTGTCGTTAGGAGCTTAGGATAAACAGTATTTTTAATCTTTACAAAAATAGCGCTATGTAATTTAGCCTATTATTATTATTACAGAAATTGAAATATTTTTTTTGCAACTTACAAATTAATAAACCCTTAGGGAAATAATGTTAACCCGCCATCAAAAGTCCAAAAAATTATTTATTAATTTAATTTAATCATGACTTATTTTTGTAAAATTGATGCAATAATGCAGAAAAACCTTCCCAAAAAAACTCTCTGGAACAACTTATTGCAATTGGATAATCGGTATACGAACGAATAAGGGACAAACAAACAACTTACATTCTGAAATTTTTGTTAGAAGCACTCATTTTGTAGTCATTCATTATAAACTATTTAAATGAAAAAACTTTGTTTTTAACTACTTTTTAGTTTCTAACTCCCGAGAGGTTTTGAGGCAACACGTGTCTCTTTTTCAAGGGCCATTTAAATAGTAACATACATTCATTTGTATATATTTAATTAAAAATTCACTTTTATTATCTACACATCGTTTTAAATTAAAAATACATGATTAATCTCTAAACTAGGCTGTTATGAAATGTTTTGATAGTTCAATGTGTCAGTAAAAATAATGTCCGCCTCATAGTCTAGTGGTTAGCGGATTGTGCTGCCATGCATAAGGTTGTGGGTTCTATTCCCGACGCTGACAAGTCAATATGAAATATTAATAATTACTACCTACATATGTGATACTTTGGACTGGTACTGAAGAGTAAGAGTTTTATAACTTTATAATAACTATATTACCATCACGCCATTTCCTCGAAGAGGTAGGTAAAGAGGATAGAACGCTACACCACTCTGTCCTGGCACACTTTCCTTGCTTCCTCCACTTTCATACATCATGCATGCACGTCGATTATTCCGACTTTTCACACGACCACTTTCAAGCATTTGTCAATACTTACATTTTTTAAAAATAAAAATAAATCTACGCAATCTTATGATATTTCCACACATTTCAATTTTTAAATACTATTTTCAATAAAGCCTAAGCGGCTTGTGCTTGAAGATAGGAATCAAGTCGTGGCAGAGTGGGGATTCGAACCGGGTATCTCTAGACTCAGAGACGGGGACGCTACCACTGGGCCACCACTGCACAACGATACAGTGCCTTATGCACCATTGGTTACGGATGAGGGAATGTAGTAAGTAGTACATATCGTCGGATCGATGTCCAAACCGCGAATCTACATAACGTCCAATAACCTTTTTCAATTATTACAAAATATTATTGTTTACATATTATCTGTTAATTATTTTCAGCTACTTAAATAATAATTTTAACTGGTTTATAATACCAGTTATATGAAATTTTGGGACCATTACATTTTAAGACAGCATTTCTGCAAATTCGCGGTTTCGGCATTGTATGTATGTAGGTATGTAGGTATATAGGTACCTGTAGAGTTTACCTACCATTTGGATCAATATTATTTACAATTGACATCTCAACAGTAACGAGAAGTTTAGAGGGGAATATGGATACATAAATCTAGGTGTTTACAGGGCTTATGGTCTGTCATTGGCTGGGTGAAATGGCCACATGATTTATAACAATATTTCCCACCCCGCCTAGTATTTAATATCCAAATCTGCCAAAATTATCAGAACTTGTATACATACAGTGAAATGGCACGATATATGAATACTCTCTGCCATCCATTGAGAAAACTGCTATGCATTATATTTATTTGTGTAATAACCGTGTCCACTTGAAAAAATAATTCACTTACAATGTATGTAAGATGGATAATATTTTGTTCAAACCCTTCAAATTTATTATTAAAGGCGTGCCCGATGCACAAACACATGTGTTTAGCAATTAAATAAAACAGGGTTACTGTATCCTATACACTCATATACATGCATATTCTTTACCTCCACATGCACGTGGGATACAAAATGCATAAAAATACTCGCTTGTCCAACACACACACACAAACACACACAGCACGCAACAAATAATACATGTATCCATAATATAAATTAAATATGTAATACAAATAAAAGCCGTAAGCAAGAGGGGTCAGTCGTAATACATTTTATATATATATATAGATATAATTAAAAAAATAAACGCACTTTAAAAATATCGGTTAGAAATAATAACTGAAGCGTGCCGATCAATGTAAAGGAAAGCGCACGGAAGTCAATTTGTGATATTCTGCTATAAACCATTTATACATGCTCTGTGTTCTGTGTATGTATGTATGTACAGAGTACTATTCAAATGTTACACAAATTTATTTAGATTTTTTGGTTGTAATATAAAATATCAAATTACTACTTTTGCTGTAATTTTAATATATTGTTCTCTCATTTTCTAAAAATTAAGCGAATAAAATTTAAATCATTTTGTATTTTCTGTGTACCTAAATAACAAGCAAAACATTTTTTTCTTTATTTTATTTAGTTATTATAAAAAATCAATACACCTAGTATAGTATAGTTAAACATTTCGTAACAAACGAATTAATGAAATCATTATTTGTTGTACTCCGGCAGTACATACATATAGGTACTAGGTACTACAAACATTATTTGTCTCTTTCGCTCCTGTACGCGCTTTTAAGCGTAACAGAGGCTACTTATCCTTGGTAGCTAATGATGTGAAATAAAAATAAATACAGAGTGTTCCTGCGTTTGAAAAAACAACACAATCATCATCCTTTACGGATGTGAATCCTGAGACCTCACAAAAGCTCAGAATGCTGGCTTGTTGAGTTTTGAGAACAAGTGTCTGAGAAGGATACTAGGCATTAGGTGGTTTGGCTTGATAACCAACGCTGAAGTTCGCAGACGCAGCAACCTCCAATAACTGGAGTCGTGAAGATGCGGCGGTGGACCTAGCTCGGGCATGTACTCCGGTTGCCTCGGGAGAACCTAAACCCGATCTGTCTATTCTTTACGCCTGCAGGATCCCGCCGTCCTGGCAGACCGTCGATGGCCATCTTACGGATGTACTCGGTGGAGCTGATGGGTGCGGGCCTGACGTGGGAGGAGGTGAGAGATATGGCTGGTGATAGGGTCTCTTGGAGGGATCTAGTGATGTCCACATGCTTCACATAGGAGCGAACATGGCGAAAGAAGAAGAAGAATCATCATCATTCCATATCCGCTCCCTGTGTGTAGCGTATGGATGGCTAATCGATCGGTGGCCAGTTCAGTGGCCACTTTTTCAGAAATTAAGATAAAATCTGTGCTGGTTGCATCCAATCTCTTCCTTTTTCAATAAGTTAAATTCTCTCTATACTAATGTGTTAGCTACTCACTTATATCCAAAAGCTTCCTTCATGAAAACGTATGATTCATTAAGCCTGTTCGATTGTTCAGGGGAGTTAAGGAAATACAATGTTTCACGAAGCGGTCTTGTTTTACATGGGGATTTGCGCCGTCCAGACCTCCGCACTCTACTCAGCTATCGGTTCTGACTTCTGACGTAAATAATAATTGTGTTCTACTATGTAACTATGTAATTAAATTTGTTTCGAGTAGTTACAACAAAAATACACTCTTAATTATTAATAATAGGCATACGTTGACTTGATGAAACAAATGCTTCTGACAGATCGCAACTTATTCACAACTTTTTAAGATATAATATAATATTATCTATTGGTAACATCTCAACAAAGACGAGAAGTTTTGATTCCAAACTTCTTGATACGTCACAATTTATTATTGTCATTCCAACAAAGACGAGAAGTTTTGATTCCAAACTTCTTGATACGTCACAATTTATTATTGTCATCTCAACAAAGACGAGAAGTTTTGATTCCAAACTTCTTGATACGTCACAATTTATTATTGTCATTCCAACAAAGACGAGAAGTTTTGATTCCAAACTTCTTGATACGTCACAATTTATTATTGTCATCTCAACAAAGATGAGAAGTTTTGATTCCAAACTTCTTGATACGACACAATTTATTATTGTCATTTCAACAAAGACGAGAAAATTTGATTCCAAACTTCTTAATACGTAACAATTTATTATTGTCATCTCAACAAAGACGAGAAGTTTTGATTCCAAACTTCTTGATACGTCACAATTTATTATTGTCATCTCAACAAAGACGAGAAGTTTTGTCAATTGACGAAATGTCAATTCCTTGTTATTGAATGCAAGCCAGTCGTGGGTAAAATCTGTTTTTTGTCTGCAGTATTTGGACACATTAAAATTTTTCCTTATAATATTCCAATCATTATTTTAAATTGTTTCGTTCCTTGCTTTCGTTTAAAAAAATATGTAGGTATTCAAAACAATCAAAACAAAAAAAAAAGACTTTATGATATCCTAATACATACCTACTTTAATTGATACAATTCATCATAACAATTTCATTAGTTGACCAAGTACAGTGAATCTTAATCAATTGAATTGGCGGTTGTTTTGCGAACTAAAATACTGGATATTATGTCACCGAGTAGCGCCAAGATCAAACTGCTCCTAGAGCTGTTTCACTCTAGGGTCAACGTACCCCGGTTTATTTACTTTCAATTAAATATATTTGAATTATCTACGGTTGACGGACCTGTAATTACGTGAAATAAATATTAACTCACAATATAACCCCGACAATACATATTATGTTGAACAAACATTACTCGTGAATCGCACAAAATAATATAAAATAAATGTGTTGTGTAAGATTCTTGGACAAAAGCTACTTGCTCTTCTCTATCTACGTTGATTTACAAATATAACTGCTACTAATGGTACATAGGGCACTGCATCGGTACACCAAGTGCAGTGTAGCTTGATCATTTTATTACATGAAGGTAAGATGATCAGTCATACTCTTCAGTACCAGTCTAAGTATCACACATGAAATATTACTAAGAAATTCGGAAGTTAATACATACCTTTATCATGTTGACCACCTATGGGAATCGAACCAGCGACCTTATGCACGGCAGCCTAATGCGCGACCACCATGCTACGAGGCGGACAGTATATAATTTGAATATTATACTTTTGATAAACTTAGTTTATTTATTTTTACTGACGATACTTGTAGAGTTTTGTCTAATTTTCAGTTAAAAGTTGTTATCTTTGTAATGTTATCTAAAATCCTTTTCCAGTGAAAACTGTACAGTTTCTTTTTCAGAAAACTGTACAGTCTGTCTAGACATACTTTACAATTATATTTATTTTTTAAATTATTTTTTTAAGCGCGATATTAAGTTATAATCGTATGTTTATAACTTAATATCGCACACAAGAAATTATACCTATGGCTAATGATGTAAATACGTTATTTTTTTTTACGTTTAAAGCATTCAATATACAAGGTACATAAAAAAAACATTACCGCGTCGCGCGTAATATTCCATCCAGTTTTCGCTTTATACGGGACAGTTTGCAAACTGCTCATGAAACTGTAGTTTTCTGTCTCGTATAAAATGCGCATTAAGATATTTTTGAAGGTAGGTGGAAGAAGCGTAACAAGCATTTTTATCGGTTTAAGGTAGCATAGTGGTAGCGCATTTGGCTACCGTGCACGAGGTCGCGGATTCGATTCCCGTAGGTCCTTCGGCGTAAGGGGTCAACATGAAACATTTATTTACATGAGATTTACTGATTCGGAAGCCCGAAACTGATCATCTTACATTCATGTAATATAATGATCAAGATACACTACACTTGGTGAACCAGCAAGTGTAGTGTATCTAGCAGTAATAGTACTTAACTTACTACTACTACTTTTATTGGTGCATAGGACACTGCAATCGAGAGGACGAACGAACGAACCTAATGTTTACTACCTAAATCTGTTTTGTCGACCAAAATTAGTGTTTTTATAAGTAAAAAAACAATTATTAATAACTTCTTCTAAAGTGAACCACACAACCTGGAATACTACAACTACAGGTATAAAATGTTTGATTAAATAACAAGGAACTAGTTAAAAATATCACTTCCAAAAATTCTAAAATCGGAACATTATAACTAACGAAGCTGCATAGTTCTGAAAATATTTTGGTTGAAGATAATCTATTGGTCGAAGTTTGTAAAGTGTATATATGTGTGCCATTGGTCGCATGTCAGTTGATATATTACTAGGGTGACCATTACTTGCACTTATTTCGTGTACTTATTTCGTGTATTATTTCAATTAATAAGATTCAATTTTGGATAGCCTACTATGTTTACGGATGCTGATAAAAGCGATAGAGGAATACCTAATACCTACATAAATAAAAGGTAAAAGGAGGTATAAGCATGTTACATGATTATAAAAAAGGAAAATGCAACAGGACAAGGAGAAAAACACAACACCAAAGGTACTATCTGTTCATCAGTCGGTCAATTAATACGTGAAATATAATCGTTGATCTTTGGTGTTGGTGTGGATTGTTTTTGACAACGTCATAGTCATTTTGTTTTCATACTAACCACAAAGTTTTAGCGAATAATCGCTGGGTTATTTGATAAATGAGGTTTGTACCTCGGAAATAACCCATCGCAAAATAGATAGCATCAATGAATCGCTATTTTTATTTTTTTTTCTGGTACCTATAACTATAAAGTACCTACATGTATAATTTTATTATCAATGGCAGAAAAACAGAGTTGACAACTCGTATTTACGAAACGATTAACTAATTATATTATGTGATTTTCATTTAATAGTACATAAAATAAATGTAGAAAAATAATTGTTTTTCATACCGTAATGAATAATTATTACGACTTACTCGTCATGAGCGGGTACACAGCGAATAGAAAATAAATATGTACACAAAGCTACAAAAGCCATCACGCATGTCTTTTTTCTAATAATTCATTTTAATTGTTACCTTTCTTCATTGTCGCTCTGTACTTATATCTTAATAATATTTTAATTACTTACAGAAGATAATAATGTAATGTAATGTAAGAAAGTAATGTAATGTAATAATGAATACGTTTTTGATTCCCAACCTTCGCTGCAAAAGTTTATCGTAATGGAGTACGTTTTTAAACCGTGATGTAGAAATAAATAATGTTGGTTAGTACTATGTAAGTATTTCGTATAATTAAAATGTAGCCTTACCAACAAAATCATACCTTTTTTTCCTTACATTAGACCTAAGGGTGTGTAATTGTCTCGTTCGATGCTAGCTCTTGGAACTTCGACTCCCAGCTGTCTCTCCATCGTTTTGCAGGTCGTCCAGGAAGTCGGGGCTCAGGTGGGAAGAGATGCATCATGGAGCAGGCAATTGCATCAGGCTATTATCATCCATTAGGAAGGATTCTAAAAAACTGTTGCATCAAAAAATGAAAGTAGAAAATCTCAAATAAACTACTAGGGCGCTGCATTGGAACACCGAGTCAATATACCATCAATATAAATTACTAATAATAACATCGATAAAACCCATGTCATGTGTAACAGCTCGTGTCAAGATGCCCAGATCCCCTTGGCTTTGTCGGGACAAGTCATGGAAAGGGTCGAGAGCTTTAAATACCTGGGAGCGTACATGACAGAAAACGGCAGAGTTCAGAAAGAACTGGGAGTGCGACTTGGAGTAGCGGGCGCCGCATTCGACAGTATGAAAGCTGTCTGGAGATCGGATGTTAACTCGGTTTAAACAAAATGCAACCTTTATAAAGCCTGAATCACACCTGTTCAGGGCCCAAAATAGCAGACGTCTGAGTTTTGAGAATAGGTGTCTTAGAATAATATTAGGTGTGCGGTGGTTTGACTTTGTAAGGGACACAGAATAAGGACAACAAAATATATTTTTCAATATGATATTGACTGGAGGAACTTTAAAGTCCTTTTTTACAATGGCTCATCTTAGGAATCTATGTATGATTATTATACATTCAATATATGTATATATAGCCCTGCCTCATATATTATAGAAAATAAGTGTAGGTAAATATTTGCGATGTTGTTCGATGTTCCCTTTGTTATTGGGTATCCTGGCATTTTGAAGTGCTGGCATATTAAATTATATTGAAAAAATATAAAAATTCACGCAACATGTCCCACCGAAGGAGATAACTGTACCTACGAAGACCCACTATCGCGTAGTGTGAGGACAATGTTGTGAATTCCATATGCTCCAAATATGGAGCGGATATAGGATGATGAGGATTATTAACAATTCCACAAATAAATATAAAAATCTATATCCATACTTACACTTAAATACTTTAATATCATATTTAGATGCATGCATACATGCAGTTTTGCAGTCATACCTACAATCCCAAGCCTTGTTACTCATTAGATATACGTAGTTTAATAGGCAAATATGCACATCCGCATTTAATGATGTTATTATTTACTTCCGCATCTGAATACTGCGATTGTGGCTGCACACTGGACAATGCACATGAGTAGAGTGGAAGAAAAACATACATTTAGAAAATTAGCAAAAATTGGGAAGATAATAATTGTCATAATAAATAAAAAAAAAAATTTATTCGAAACCTCTGGTGAGGAGTGCAAGCTTCTAAGGTTCATATAAAAAATGTAAGAAATAAATACAGAAAAAGAATAAAACAAAATAAAAAATATATCTACATCTGCATAATTTTAAACTGAAAGAAAATTTGATTTAACTAACTAACTAACTAACCATCACGCCATTTCCCCGTAGAGGTAGGCAGAGAGGATAGAACGCCATACCACTCTGTCCTGACAGACTTCCTTTGCTTCCTCTACATTCAAAAAGATAAATAACAAAAAACAAAAATTAAAGAAAAACAGAATTCATCGCTTTGCGGAGGTGTTCAGATTCTTATGGGGGGACCCAGGAGAGCGGCCCATCTCTCGCTCAACCTTGGTGTATGATGCCGATACGCTTCGGCAATCAGCTGATTCCCCGACGGCATCAGGCGATCCCTGGCTCCCGCTACCCGATGTCTCATCAGTCCAGCGAACCCTCCCTTCTGCGAACATGTTAGATGCGCTACAGAATCTGGGGCATTTTATATATAACAACATTTTGAATGTGTACAAATACTTGTAGACAAATTACTGGATTATACCCATGCTGGGCTAATAAGCATGTAATACATCAAGTGGCCACTTAACCCAGCCAATGACAGGTCATAAGCCTTGTTAACGCCTAGATAATCCACATTCGTTTCCAGAGTTTCTCTGAAATTCGAATATATTATATTATTACAGACAGACTGGCAGATGACGATGATATAGAGACTCGAAGGAGAAACATTAGTGTATTATCTAATATGATAGCAAGAAGATTCTTCCAATGCATGAAGAAAATTTTGTTCGATGCTTTTTGCACCAACCTATTACTAGTGAATTATAGACTAACAACTTAACAACTATCGACAAAATACAATGCAACGCCTTCGAATGCAGTAAAATGATGCCCATAGAATTATAAAAAAATATACATTATTGATATCCCAACAGAGACAGAGAAACTCTGGAAACGAATGTGGATTATCCAGTGTATCATCCGGTGTATTGGCACGCTTCCTTATTCCTTTTCTATTCCTAGACATGTTTTACTGTATAAAGTAAGGACAATTACATGATTTTGCGTTGTAAAATAAAATTTCAAGTTAGTGTCCTTTGAGACAACTAGACCTCTACTTAATGTCTCAAAAACAAAAATGTTTGCATGCTCCACGAGAATATAATACAAATTCAATGATTGTAAGCAAAATAAACATAAACATGCTACACAAATATTAATGAGCTAGTTGATTTGCGCTTATGTTTAAGGTTTTCACAAATATAATTGATATGGATTTAAAAATTATGTTTTACATAAAATTACTAGATATAATGAAAAAATATTTTGTTTCCTTCTTAAAAGATGAAATCGAGACAGTTGTCTAATTCTGGAGATGACAAGAGACGGAAGAAAATAGCTTATCTATTAAAATTAATATCATTGATTTTATGACATAAAATGTAAATTACGTAAACAACATTTTGAGTGTGTCCAAATACTTGAACGCCTAAACGCCTAGATATCCATATTCCCTTCCAAGTTTCTCGTCTCTGTTGAGATGTCAAATTGTAAATTATCATAAATATGTCAACTTTGTATTTATAAGTGTCTACACCCCAATGCACCGATCATGTGTTTCTCCCCCGACTTCACTCCCCTCTCCACCCCTATCCCAGTACCTGGTCAACCACTTCAACATTTTTAGTTAGCGACTTATTACTTAATTTTAAATTATTATTATACTAATCCCTGATGAAGGAGTAGTGTCTCCGAAAACCGGTTGGAGTGTTAAATAATAAAAAAGTAGTTTAAAACAAAAGTTGTTTAATTTCATAATTATGGAAAACTACAAAGTGAGTGCTACAAACATTGAGTTAATGTAAATTATGTGTTTAAACAATGCATTAAAATTGATCAATTACATATTAAACCACATCTTTTTAAATGAATACAAATACATGTAGACAAATTACTGGATTATACCCATGCTGGGCTGATATCAGATATTATTGATACCCTAACAGAGACAGAGAAACTCTGGAAACGAATGTTCGTTCGTCACTGTTGGGATATCAATAATATTGAATTACATTTTAGTTTGTATTACTCTTGAAGACTTTGCATGAGTGAGTACTAGAATACATATAAAGAAAAACAGTCGCAACTGATCTGAACCAGGAATCCCATAATTGTGAAACGTTATAATATTATCTTCATTTTTGTATCCACGACTCTTACAGTTTTTCACAGCATAGATAATCATATTAAGTATTGATAAACCCAAAAAAAAATCACACCGCGATAGCAAGGTTTCGTGACAAAAATTTTATATGAACAATACTTCGGATATTACTGATACGGAAAAAATTTATTTCCATACAACCGACGCACAGTGAATCGCCTAAAACAAGCCAGGTGGACAAAAACATTTTATTCTACGATTGGATTGTTCTGGTTAAGATGAATAATATTTGGTTTTAAGAATGAAGAATTACGCTTTTTTTTTTTTTTTTTTACAAAAAAAATACATAAAATCACATATACATAAGAAAAAAATAAACAAAAATCCCACCAAGGCATAGCCTGTTTGTGGGTATACTGTGAATTGATAATTTAGAAGTTTTGTGGAATATTTTAATTAAAAAACTATAGTTCAGATTGAAAAATATGTATTTAAAAAATAAAACCTTTTAGTTATAACAAGAAAATTATATACACAATTAAACAAATTAATTAATTGTACAATAAAATTTACTCATAGGTACTACATACTCATAGGTAAACATAAAATCGTGTAGAAAATAAAACACACAATAAATTATATTAAATTATTTAAACAAATTTACTCATAATACAAACTTATAATTTAGATTATAGAAATAAACATAAAATTATGTACACAATTAAGCTCTTTTTGGGCCGACCTTGATGCCGACTTTCTCCAGATGACAAAGAAGCACAGGGATGATGCAAAGTTATGTTTAATTTTAAATCTTCGCCCTCTAACCAACATTTACTATCATTTAAAAAACGGTCCCTATGCCTACTGGCTGCAGCCCACTTTTCAGAGAATTTTGTCAAAAAACTTGTCATTTTTTATTGTAAATACCTCTGGGAATGAGAAATCACATCCGTGATACTAAATTTTTGCAAAATAAAATCCATTAGACGTGAATTTCGTTTTTATTTCTTATGTTTCCGTCATTCTTCAAATAATTCAAAGCAAATTTAATAGCTTGTTATTTCTCTCGCACTTAAGGACTTAAATGAAATATGCTCTATCTATGAATTATACTAAATCCATGTATTGATTGTTCTTTTTAATTTTCTTTTTTTTTAGTATCAAATATGTTGAGTGGCCTACAGGCATGGCCCCCACCACCCCACGCCATCGCTAAAGGTGGGGGTAGATTTAAAGAGTAGGTACTTCTAATAAACAACAATGAAAGAGATGGCTATAAGAGTTGGAAGCCAGCGCTGGTGAGTGGCAGCCAAGTGTATAGAGGCCTTTTCACGTTTCAATTGAACGTATTGCATCATTATTGTACAGTGTATATGCATACATAAATGCAACAATGTTATAAAACAAAGTGTAATGCAATGAACCAGCAATGTCGTTCGTGAAACTATGTAAGTATTGCTAACACGTAGGTATATTTTTAAAAGTAATGAATATGATGACATTATTTGTCATGCATTTACTTAGCAAAATAAAACATCTGATTCAATTAAACATTTAGTACCAGCATGAACCGGGTTGTGGTCTAGTGGTAGATTCGAGAATTCCAGATTAGAATCTCTAGGTTCGAATCTCACTCCAGCACAATTTGTTTCCTGCTTTCTGGCACAGTTATTTCCGACTATTTGAAGCAGCCCGAAATTGAAATATTTGAGTATATCATAAGAGCTCAAATGTTTCTTTTAAAAAAATAAAATTAAAATAAAATTTTAAAAAAAATGTAAATAATAATTATAGTTACATTCGATACCCGTAGCGAGTCAACATGGATACCTTGGACTGGTGCTGAAGCGTAAGACTGATCATCTTACCTTTATGTAATAAAAATGATCAAGATACACTGCACTTGGTGTACCAATGCAGTGCCCTATGCACTATTGGGTGCGGATAAGGGAAAGTAAGTAAGTAAGTAATAGCAACATAGTTTGTTGTTTATACCAACTAAGTAACCGTGACGCTTTTCCCCCGAAGGATTAGAAGATAGAACGCCATACCACTATCCTGGCACACTTCTTTAACTACTTCCATGTTCAGATTAATAAAAAAAAGTCATTTTAATTGAAAAAGAGAATTAATAATAAAATGAATATTTTCTCTAATATAGTTTTTAAAACATACTATCAGTCAGTAATTTATTTATTTATAGACGGCGCAATTGCCTTTTATAGAATACATTAAAATAACAACAGTGAAACATAGAGGAATAAGTTTATACATATTAATTAAAATAAATATAATTTAAAATAAATGGGAGACTATGGTTTTAAAAATTGTTGACAGTTCACCCGGTACATATTTGTACTGAGCAAGATGTCACAAAACACACACCGTATATTGTTATTATACGTGGAGTAACAAAACTCGTAGCACAACTCGAAAACTTGTGAATCTATCATAATATTGTAGTCGAATGTGTAATATGACTTCTGAATCTGAACTTAATTTTTTTTTTTCTTCTTTCAAAGCTTTCATAAGTAGGTACCGTAAATTAAGTAAAATGGTACGAATTCTTGTTAAAATTGAGTTTTTGCCTTTGTTTTCTTTATACATCGTATTAATTTGAAAAAATATATCAAGTTTTTAAAAAATTTGTAAAATATTATGAAAAAAAATCAATTTCCCTCGACACTTTTGTCGAAAAATTTTTAGTCATATACCTACCCGTTCAAGATTCTTGACAAAATCCATTCAGATACCATTCATTGGATTATCCTCACACGTTTTATCTCCTGATGAATGCAAAGGACATAAAATACCTTGAAGTTTGAAGATGATGATTATTTTTTCCAGCATTGAACTTCTAAATCTGCTTTCATTTTGCACTGAACAGCCACCGTCAGACAAAGTTATAAAATTTTAACAAGGAGAGGACCCCTTGTCAGCTAAACCATAGTTTATCAAGTCATAACAAGTTGAATATTATAAGTAAGCTGATTTTTAATTTATGAGTTTTATTCTAGTTTGCAGGAGACGGGAATATATTTATAAATATACTGGTTTATAAATGGTTATTTTAGAAAAAAAAATTAATGCTATCAAATGCAATAAAATAATATTATATCTGTTCCTTGATGTATAGTATTTTTGAAAATTAAATTGGCTCAGAGCCCCAAAATAGCCGGCCTTCTGGTTTTACGAATGTTTCTTTGAAGAATATTAAGTGTGCCGTGGTTGACTTTGTTCGCAGCAACCCTTGGTATCTACTGTCACTGCGGCGACGGCGTTTCGGCTGGCTAGGCCATTTTACTACGTATCTATGCCTCCCGAAAGCCTTAACCATGCTTGCCTATTTTATAAGGCATAAGGTTCTTAGCGTACTGGACGTCCTTTTCACAAAAAAACATTTATATAATACCTCCACGTTATCGTAACTGAGGTACGCGATTGCTAATTAATTGTAACTAGGAAGATAACAGTCAGTTTAGCCGACTGTGTAAATGCTAGCCCTGCGGGGCTTTTCGGCGCTTCCGGGCCTTTGATTTTTTTGTTGTTTCTACCTTCAGTTGATTGGCTAAAATAGTCCACATACATGTATTAATCCATGTATTAATTAATCAATGGTCCCAACAAACAGAAAACCTAGTTTACGGAGGCCCACAGAGCCGCCCCCGACCGAGGCCTGAGTAGGAATCTTGAAGGACTGATGGAAGAAATCTATGTTTTTGCCCCTTGTAAAAAGTTAAAATGTCGAGTATTACCCCAGATATACAAAATTAAGATATGATTGATAAATAAATTTTTCTTACATGTAATAACAATACAATTATCAACAAACTTTTTCGAACTGTCACATAAACCTAATTGCAAAAAAATTATGGGCATTATTGTATGTAGGTTACCTTATCTTAAGAACCGATGGAGATTATTTTTTCCGCAGACACTATTAACTGATGTACACTACTTCTATCATTTTTATGCTAATACTATTATAGATGTTGGTGTATTACAACGGCTTAGAGTGAAGTATCATCGGACTAAATACGAATATTATGTAATCTCTTCGATTTCTGAAATGATTTACACTTTTCTCTATAGATGACAGATAGATAGATACAAAATGACGATTTCTTTCAATGTGCATTTACAAGTTCAAAAATTTGGCAGATATGGTTATCAGCGGTTTTATGAGATTCGAATGTTGTAATACGTGGCCACATACCCCTGCAATGACAGATCATAAGCTCAGTGCCCCTTAGTAAACGTCTGGTTTATCTATATTCTTTTCCCCGAGCTACTTTGTCATTGTTGAGATATTGTAATACTTTTTATGTTTTATGGCATAAATTTTTTTTTTATAATTTTCATTGAGAACCAATTCAGTTTTTAAATGTGAATAGCGCTTAATTTATTTCAAGCGGGCGCGGGCGACTGAAATGCATATAAAATGCAATACACACCCCATTTTGCTTCGAAAACTTACAACGGAGTTCGAATATTTAACTTAATTTGCAAACTTAATCTCGTAAGTCTGATAAGTTTATTTTGTACCAACCCCGTAGTGGAAGTGGGTACTTGGACTCAAATCGGAGGCGGAGGAACGACATCACGTGTGTTTTAGTAATATTAGTATTTTACCGCTAAGCAAACCACATGACAATAATCTTCACTTTACTATTTATAAATTTATCTTCTGGCTAAAGATGTCGATAATACGAAAATCAGATCATATTTTAAACAAAAATGCTACTTCCCTAATCCGCACCCAATGGTGCATAGGGCACTTACTGCATTACTTCACCAGGTTCCAGTGTTTCTGATCATTTTTCATTATAAGAAGTTAGGATGCTCAGTCTTACGCTTCAGAACCAGTCCCAGGTATTTATTTATTTACTCACTATACACGCCTATACAGGCTTTTCATAAAAAAAGAATACAAAACATATTTGGAAATAGATAAAAATGTAAAATATACATAATACATTGCCTTATAGAAACTTCATCGTATCGCTTAAGAAATTTTAATATGAAAATCCCATGTAAATAAATATTTCATGGAACCCGCGACCTCATGCGCGGTAGCCAAATGCGCTACCACAAATATATTTTACTTTTTTAAGTGGGTATTTGGACACTCAAAACGTAGTTTTTGTTTTAATTTTTTTGTAGATTACATCTTTACCATAAAAATGACAATAATTTATATCTTTAACAAAGCAACTCTTCTAGCATTCTAATAATAATAATTCAATGCCGCAAGTTCTGAAGTTAATGATTTATTTACAACTCAACATGTCTGCACCCGCATCCTGCAATTATTGATTCGACTCAGAGAAGGGAATGTGAATTTGTTGTACTTTATGAAGTAATGAATATTCAGATTACAGTGAAAAATTACTCCAAAAAATTGCTCCTGGGTTGTTAAAATTCCTGAAAATTATTGTAAACAAAATACATAGTGTGGGAATTCAGAAAGTGCAAGAGATTCATACAGGTAGGGTAAAAGTCCATACTTTTTGAAATGCGATTTTTCGACAAATTTATATGAATTAAACATTCGAAGGTTTTATGGTGTCATAGTTTGTGCCCATGGTACCCACACTTTTGTCTACCCATCTTACGAAGAGAATATTATTCATCGTGTCAAATCGATAATCAGATGTGTCTTTCAGTTTCTTTTTATTATTTTATTATCTAAGAGGGGACACTTTTTTTATTATAGCATCTCGTACCATGCCAGAAGCCCGGTACCCAGCCCGTTTTAGTTGATTTAGAAGACTATGACTTGTAAAAAAAGTGTCGAAAAACACATGTTCAGAAGGCTCTGCTGGCAGACTATACAGTAGTGATTTCACCACCTTTGACCCCAATTTGTCTAATCTAGTGATTGGTGATTGATTAGATGTTTGTTAATACTGTGGATTGTATTTCCTCCAACGTGGATGTTCCGAATCTATGAATCGGGGTCTCTTTTGTGACAGCATTTCCTCGTCACTGCTAACCCAATCACTTTCGCTTTCATTACCATCATCAACTGGCAATTGTGTAAATACCCCGACGCTTCCGGATATATCATTCGGCTATTATCTCTATCTAGATCATCATCAGACCCTTCTTCGTCATTTGTCAATGGGCTTGGTTCTGGAGGTATCACAACTAAATCATGTTCAGCCTGTTCATTTTCGTCTAAGAGAATCGAAGTCAAGGCTTCCTCTAATCCTCGATAGTTGTTTGATGACCTGAACATTATATTACCTACGTGTTGCTCGGAACTCATGTAAAAAAATTAAATGAATATCAAATAACTTCCAAATAATTTACAGTCACAAACTTACTACACTTAAGAGTAAAAATGTAGTAGGTACTAATGAGCCCGTTGTCCCCAAACTAGGACGGCAATATAAAACTTGAAGTAGACATCGATATAGATTATTGATAAATGTTTTATATCGTGGGTATACTGGCAAAAAACGCTAACTCGAAAATATGCTGTTTGGATTTAATGATGCAGTATTGTTAAGTTTGTAAAGCTCTACAATCGGCAGAAACACAAATTTTGGATAACTTATAAAGCGCTTTTTTTCTGAAGTACCTATCCTAAAATCATATTTCTTTCTTTCTCTAAAATAAAAAGGAAAAACTGCTATTAACAATAAAAGTTTTCTAAGTATGAAAATTAATTACATGTTTGAAAAAATGAGAAATAATTAAAGTTTCAACTCATATTGCAATAGAATAAAAAAAAATAAATTAAATTGGAAAAAAAAACTTGAATGCTTGATTTCTCAAAACAGGTATACTAGAGTTAACGTTTTTTGCCAGTATACCCACGATATGTAAGACATAGTTTTAGCATGAGTTTCGTGTATTTTTTTAATAAAATTAAAATTAAAAATATTATAATGTGAAAAAACAATGCAAACAATAACTCATTGGTAGACGCTAAAACTGCAATGAATTTATCCGCTGATAAATGTTAACTTTGAACAAGTAACTATCATTTTCGCTACATTGTAAGATCCAGTGACATCTATGCTAAAGGACTAATAAAAAAGATTCCTAGTAAAAAGTTTAAAAAAACAAATTATAAGCATAGTAAGTAGTGTCCTCAAATGGGGGACAGAGGACATGAATGGGTTAATTCACCAAATTACAACTCGTCTTGCTGCTACCAAACATATTCACAATACAATATTTCTAACCCTCAGATTAATAGGTAACCTTTATATTATGTATTTATCGTTTTGGGTATAATCGCAGGAGTTCTTGAAAAACGTTATATTCTATTGGCAAGCGTCAAAAATGGATAAAAATTTATTGCCAAAAAAAAACTAACATGATATAAGTAGGTTGTTATGGTTGTAATAAAACATTTTTTATATATTGAGATTCCATGCTGTTTGTACAAGTAGCGATAGTACTGAAGGGTGTTAACCACTGACATGATTTGTTTTTTATCAAGTGTTTTTAAGTTGGTAGAGTTGCGCATTGAAGGGGACACGAAAATGAGCAGAATAATCAATTGATCGTGGGGTTGATTTTATAGTATTTGGTTCAACGCTTGGTTGACTTAGATATAAGTATGTCAAATAAATTTAAAACTCACTTAGCTCGTTTTAAAAAAAAAATTCAGCTTTTACACAACATAATATATATTTTTTTTAATCTACTTCTACACATAACTAATAAATATAGTTTTTTTTAAACAAATATTTAAGTAGGTAACGGGTTAAAAAACCTACTTTATTTATAATTTGGTAGATACCAAAGAAACTGTACAACTCTAAGAACATTTTCCACACAGAAACTTGAAGAAGTAAAATGCTATGTCATAACATAGTGTAAATATGCTATGTCCCTATAGCAACCGTTGCATTGTAACCCTGACGCGGCCCATAACATAGTGTAAATATGCTATGTCCCTATAGCAACCGTTGCATTGTAACCCTGACGCGGCCCATAACATAGTGTAAATATGCTATGTCCCTATAGCAACCGTTGCATTGTAACCCTGACGCGGCCCATAACATAGTGTAAATATGCTATGTCCCTATAGCAACCGTTGCATTGTAACCCTAACGCGGCCCATAACATAGTGTAAATATGCTATGTCCCTATAGCAACCGTTGCATTGTAACCCTGACGCGGCCCATAACATAGTGTAAATATGCTATGTCCCTATAGCAACCGTTGCATTGTAACCCTGACGCGGCCCATAACATAGTGTAAATATGCTATGTCCCTATAGCAACCGTTGCATTGTGACCCTGACGCGGCCCATAACATAGTGTAAATAAAAGAAACACCAATAGGTGAACTTTTTTCTTTAAAAAGTCAGATTATTCGTATAAATGAGGTATAAGTAACTCATGGGAAATAATTATGTCAAAACTTGTATTACTATAAAAAAAAATTTTTTTTAATATTCCACGTATATCGGTCATTTATTTTATTATGAAGGAAATGTGTTTGATATAATTATCATAACAGAGACAGAGAAACTCTGGAAACGAATGTGGATTATCTAGGCGTTTAGAAAGCTTATGACCTGTCATTGGCTGGATTAAGTAGTCACTTGATGTATTACAACATTCCTCATTCCGCCCATCATCTGATAACCATATATGACAAATTTTTGAAACTTTGAACTCGTCTTCAACGTATCACATTACATTGAATTTCTATGCTGGTGACATCTGTTGAGAAGATTGATAAGCATTTTTTGGCAATCAAACTTTATTGGTGTTGGTAAGGCTCGGAATGGGTATATCCAGTAATTTGTCTACAAGTATTTTGTACACATTCAAAATGTTGTTGAAATGTATTTGATTTATTTTATTATGATCAGTATGTATCAGTATATTACCTATGTATTTTATCAACAATTTTACTACAACAACTACTACTACTTTCACTTATCCGCACCCAATGGTGCATAGTGCATAGGCCACTGCATCGGTACACCAAGTGCAGTGTATCTTGATCATTTTTATTACATTAAGGTAAGGTGATCAGTCTTACGCTTCAGTTCTTGTCCAAGG
Organism: Micrasema minimum; assembly: GCA_022494985.1. Lineage (NCBI taxonomy): Eukaryota > Metazoa > Arthropoda > Insecta > Trichoptera > Brachycentridae > Micrasema > Micrasema minimum. Next base: position 16,682 of record JAGVSP010003224.1, on the reverse strand, counting down.
TATCATTCAAGAAATGTTAATATGAAAATCACATGTTAATAAGTATTTCATGGAACCCGAGACCTCATGCTCGGTAGCTAAATGCGCCACCACTGTGCTACGAGGCGGACGACAATTTTTTATCGCTATTAAGACGAGTCCCCAAGGACTCGGTGGGATCGATCCCTCAGGGTCCTATGCACCATTGAATGGGTATGTATATAGGTAAGTATTAGTAGTACACGCTATAATAAATCTATAGTAACATTATAATATCCAGTTTTTCACAAACATCCAGTTTTCCAGTTTTTCATGTTTCTGATGAGCGCAAAAACATTTAGATGTGTGTCATTGTTCCAGTATTGATGTAGTATTAAATCGCAGTGTTTTTTTAAGCGTCTTATTATAATTTGTTCTCAAAGTAAAAAGAAAACTTAGCATGTTTATTGATCGTTGTTCAGCCCTCAGTAACCGAACAACAGAACGATCATTAATTGAATTAGGCGTCAGAGCGCACAGCGGTAGTCCCGACTTATCCGATTTTAATTTCACTATTGTTATAGACATTTTGTAGCACTTTAAATCGCTATTATTCTTTCCATCAAATTTTACAATACGCTGGTAATGACGTTATCTATTCAACAATAACAGCTTTTTAAATTATTAAATGAATAACTAATCACTTATTTATAAAATAAGTCTGTTTTCTAACAACAGAACCATTTTTTGATGGCCATTAATTTTTGAGCTTTGCATTTTTTTCTCTTCTTGTTCATTGATAGCAATAATTACATACAAGTGAATATGCGTAATAAGTAGGCATAATAAATTATTAATTGTATGTAATAATTGCAGTAAATGTAAAGTAAATAGGCCAGTTCCCGCGCGTCTTCTCAAGACGCTGGGAGCTTGATGCCTTTTTGTTTATTTGTTTATTAGACTCCCTAACATTACATATCTTATTCATTACAGATGGTGTGTAAAACTTATTTCTTATTGATATCTTCTCTACTAGGTGGCGTGTTGCGCACCTGTCTCAGAGAAGATATGTACAATATTATAATTATTGAAAAGATATGTAATTATTGTACATTTGCCTGAAAATAATTTAAATTAAAAAAGAAACAAGCTAAGAGGCCTTCGAGATGTGGTGTTACAGAAGAATGTTACGGATCTCATGGAGACACTACATTACAAATGGCGAGGTTCTCAGTAGAATCTCAAGGAGGAAGGCGAGGAGAAGGAGAAGCGAGTCCAATAGATCGGCCACATTGTGCGTCATTAGGGTCTCCTGCATGTTGCATGACATAATGTAAGGAATAGCTAGCTGTGGGGACAATTTCCAAAGGGCGCCCCCAAAGAGAGTATCTGGAACAAGTGTGCGAGGATCCTCAGGATTGAGATATCGAAGAAGAAGAATAAATGAATTATTGTATACTAATCCAAATTTCCTATACAATACGTGATGTACGGTATTGTAACGAGCTTACTACTTCACCGCGAAGGTTGTTATGGCTAAATATTTTGAACTATGAACACCAAAAATAAAAGTACGATTTAACTTGGCGTACGGAAGGGGTAAGTAAGCGAGAAGGCTGTAGAAATGTAGAACCACCCTGTATTTTGAATTTCAACAACAATAAACTGCACAGCATAATTTTGGAAAAAACTTTGTGCATTAACTCAACTGTTTTGGCTTATTTTTATGGGTGGACAGGGGTGGAAGGGGTGCGGCAGCGGGCTGCGAAGGGCGATTTATTGTTTCAATAATGCCAACACACAGCACAAATAGCTGCATAAAAATTTAAGCCAAATCAAGGAAACCATTTTCTTAAGTTTTATGTACATAATGTATTACAGCGGCGGGGAAATGTAGCCTCAGACATGAATAATAACTTCCATGACATGACGTAATGTTTTAATAAGTCCAAGATAAAACATCAACTAGCTTGTAAAAATAAAACACATAAAATACTGTTTTTATGTTGATTAAGGCATAGCGAAATATTTTTTAATATGCTATTCATGATTTCTTTTTTTTTAATAAACACTATATTATTCGAAGGTTATTACTCTCTCTTCCAGACAAATTTAGTGTCAGCTGAAAGATATATTAATATAATGAAGTTCTTGATTGGATTTTCTACCTACGAATTTTCACGAAATATAATTTTAAATAATCTCAAATTCTTATTGTTACATCGGAATACGGGACGCGGACCTGACTTGGAAAGATGAACGGTAATTGGTGGTAGATCGTTTAGGTTGGAGATAGTTTGTGGAATCCACATGCTTCACGTAGGGAGCGGATATGGTATGATGATGATGATGATAATGATGATGGTAATGAAAATTTCGACAATAACTGAGGTGGCGATCTTCTATAAACATTTCGAAGAAGTAGATTTTTTTGTGTTTTTAATAATTAATTTTTTCCCTCGGGAATTTAAATAATACTTATTGAAATTTTTTATTAATTTTGAAAAAGCATTAAAAGTTGTAGCCTATAAAAAAAATTCAGAAAAAAGTCTGCAAGACAGATTTTTCGGTAGGTCGTATTAAAAATTCTAATATGAAAAAACTAATCAACTGAAGAAAAAAAATGTTTCTGTAGATGAATTTTGGTGTAGTTTTATCTCACTTAGAATGTGTACATGAATGGTGGGACAAGCTGTATACAATTTATACCTACGAATGTAATGTGAAAAGTATGTGTAATGTGTATACGAAATATATTGAACATTTAATCAGTTCAATGAATCCATTAAAGCGAAGTTAATATAAAACTTAGTTTTGTGTAGGTGAGTGAAGTAGTAAACTAAGCAGACTGCTAATAAAGTACTCCGAAGTTGTGAAAATCGTTAATTTTTTTATTTACAAGTTATAACATTCAACCAATGAACCCACGCGATAATACACAAAGCACAATATTGATAAACATGGACTTAAAGTGATGATTGAGATAGATACAGATATTTTATTTTGACCAACACTATTCGCCTTCTAAGGATAGTGAAATGAAACACGATTTAGCTGTTTTTGAACCAGCCCTAAAACTCTGCTCCAGAAAGAGCAATACGAGAACACTATAAAATGTCGCAGAGGGAGCTGAGTATCGAGCAGCAGGTTCGTATATGAGGATGTAGAAATTCAGACATAACAAGAAGATTACGTACAACGATCATACGTCACAGGAATTAGAGCCGTCACGGTGATAAGCAGCATAAATGTTGCATCCACCTCGCCGTATGGAAACTGGACAAGCCTTGGAAAGCTTGAATAATTTTATACAACATTTATGAAACACGCCTCGGTACATCGCGCGGGGGAAGAACATATCTCAACTCCGTTACACCATTCCGACGATTGTAATATTTCAGCGACAAAACGCGGCACAAACACGTTTACAGTAATGTTTTAAATATATTATTCTTACACGGGCCTTAATTTTACTCGCCCCCTCGCCCCCTCGCCGCCCCACGTGAAATAAAGCGGGACGTTAATTTAGCGGAGCCGGTAGAGGCATTTGCCAAATATTCAAATCGCACCGTAAAAGGGAAAATCCCAAAGGGTCTCCCTGCGAGTGTTCCCGCCTGATCGCGCGACTCGCCCGCGAACCGTGACTCGTAAGAATTATTTGTGTTGATTATTAAAAAAATTCGCCTGAACATTACTTATTTCACGTTTTTTCATCTTTCATTTTTCTACTTTCTCTTTTTCAAATGTTTATTGCTACACTAAGCAACGTTAGTGGCGAGACGGTATTACAGCAGGGTGTTGTAGCCTCTCCTTGTTTCGGTAATGGGGCGCGTTTTGGGGAGAGGCAGACTTAATGAAGTTATATACATATTTTATTTAAATAAACTCTATCAAAATATTATTCTCTTTAGCGTTAACTGAACCTCGTATTTTTCTTGTTTCGCTGCCCCCGATCCCCGGAAAGTCCCACAACAAGAACGCTCAACTTTGCATTCAAATATAGAAAGACTCCCCATCATTTGTTTGATTTTTCTACTGTATAAGTACTCGTTATATGATAAAAACTAATAGTAAACACAATAAAAAGGTAATAAAGTAGTGAATTCAAGACTAGTAAAAAATAACGATGTTTCATCCTATTTCGAAAAAAAAAATCCTATGAGGAATCGAGTCATGGCGGAATTGAAGTAATCTGATCCGAGTATCCAAGTCCACGATCATTAGACTTCGTAGTCCACAACGTTACCGCTGGGCCACTACTCAAGAAAGATTGACTGACATTCAATTAGTCAGTCATTAAAGATGGTAGAAGAAACGTATAATAAAAACTAAAATCATAAGAATTCATCAGTAACAGTTTTATAATTTTGCTACCCAATTATTTTTAAATGTGCAAGTATTTGTATAAAATTTGCCCTTCTCTTATCTTGTTATTTATTTTCGAGACAAAGTTAAAAAATTTAACCGAGAATAATAAATTATTCGTATATTACTGAAATATTCGAGCCGTCTGAAAATTTCAAAATTAGTTTACCAAAAATATGTTGTTTTAGAGATAGGTATTTCAGCAATAAATGAAAACTCATACAGCCACTTTTTCTACGAATGCGAAAGCGATGGAATTTCATTAAATCAAAAGTATAAATTTAAGCATGAATACATTTTATGTAAGTACTCAAGTGTATTATGATCCATTATTAAAATGTTTATCCCTCACGTGTATATAGGTTTCAATATTGTCTACCTGTATAAACTAGCATTATTTGCTTTATTTACTTGGATTTTACGCAATGTTTAGTATGTAGAAGAAATACTAATGGCAACGGATACGGATTACCAAATATTTAGCAGATCTTTATGAAAAATACTTCCATCGAAGGATTTAAAATTTTCCACCCATGTTCGTACGTACGTTTCGGCAGGCGAATAAACGAAATATGTTTTCCATTAATAACACAAGCATCAAATAAAGAATTCTACCCATGAATTTCCCCCCAGTAGAGAAAAGTAAACAGAAGAACACGTAGGTATTCGTATAGGTTGGCTGTCGACTGTTCCCGTAATTCCGTAGGTATTAGTAGATAGGCACTCGGGCCTTTACCTCCTAGCAACAAAACACGAACATAAAAACTCCAATTGGACATAAAACAAATACAAATTCGGAGTTTAGACGAGTAGGCATATTAATTATAATGTGTAAATTGGTTTAATACATTTAAAGGTGATAGCATAATGGTATTTGTACATGCAAGACTCGTTATACGCCATTAGACAAATTCATTTCTTACCTCGAGGCGTCCATTAAGTATAATAAAAAAGCATTCCTCTCTTCTACGAACAATAAATTATATTTTTCATTAAAAAATATATAAAGTAATTTGCTTTTATATGCCTCCTTCGCCCGGCTCTTTTGTACGCTGAGGCATAATTTTAATAAAATACTTTCGAGAGTTCGTCGAAATTTCTTAAAGAAAAGTTATATATTCATAATATGAAATTAAAAGAATAAAAGAATGTCGCTAGATTGGCACGTCAGACATAGAAGGCGATGAGATGAGAGGGAGAAAGAATGAGGCAGATAAAAAGTTTAAAGAAAGTCATTAAATCTGATATTAAAAATACAAAATAGCTTTCTCCGACGCCGACGCTGCTTGTACAAACACGTTCACTCGCCCTCCCATATAAAAATAATCAAAAGAACGGGCCCCGCCACCGAAGAAAATGAAATAAATATTTGAATAACGTTATTATATTCGGCCCGGCTCGTCTGAGCCCAATGTTATTTCTTTATTATTTATTGTGTTTTCTTTAAAAGTAAAAATATATATTTCTTTCTACCCCTAGAGGGGTGAGCTTGCTAGGGGAGGCGCAGTTATTTATACCGGCGAGCGAGAGCACTGGGAAAACTGGCGAGCGCCGAAAAATATTCAACACGTCTTATTAAATTTAGTTGAGGAAAATCTCTACTCACTTTGTACTTATTCACTATAAACTTACTTATATAAAACTGCTTTTTATTTATAAATCTTCCGACCGGTTTCAAGACCACGCGTGTCTCTTTTTCAAGGGGTGGTAGACTATAGAAATTTAAACAAGAACAATAATTTATTAACATATCATCATACCATATCCGCTCCATGTGGAGCATATGGATTCCACATACTGCCTCCAGGCCAAGCGATCGGCCGCCAGCTCCCGTGCATCCTCCCAAGTCAAGTCCACGTCCCGCCGCTCTGACGCAAACTGCCGACGAATTGTCAACAGTGGACGACCAGGACGCCGAGAACCTGATGCTTTGTAAAATAGGCAAGCATGGTTAAGGCTCTCGGGAGGTATACGAGTATATGGCCTAGCCAGCCGAAACGCCTTCGCCGGATGACAGTAGATACCAAGGGTTGCTGTGTCCGTTGCCTCACCTCTGTGTTCCTTACAAAGTCAAACCACCGCACACCTAATATTTTTCTAAGACACCCATTCTCAAATCTTAGAAGTCTGTTATTTTGGGCCCGGTTAGGTGCCATGATTCGCAGCCATAGAGGAGAAAAGGTGTGATGCAGGCGTTATGAAGGCGGCATTTTGTTTTAACCGAGTAAACATACGATCTCCAGACAGCTTTCATACTGTTGAATGCAGCGCCCGCTACTCCAAGCCGCACTCTCAGTTTTTTCTGAACTCTCCCGTATAAACATATATGGTAAAATAAAACCTCTGCAGCTTAAAGTAAAGATAAAAAATACCTATTATATTTAGGTTGATTCATACACGCATCATTCAATAATAGTATAGTTATTTCACGATTCGAATAAACTAAAGAATATGTCATAAAGAATTTATATGCCGTAGGTAGACTTGACTTGAAGATAGCGCGAGTGTAAGTTGTGTGTTTCTTGATGCAAAATAATAAGACCATGTAATATTTACCCTTAAGGGCCTTTTCACACCTACCGCGTCAGTTACTTTATTTTAACAACAACCCGCAAGAGAAGTGCTCTATATGTATATGTATATTGTTCGATCAAAACACAAACAAATCTTGGTGTGGACAAACCCATCCCCAGAGTATTCGGTGGTTTTTGTGAACGATATAGAAACCACTTTACTATCATTTAATATTTTTCTTTATAATAAAAACAATTAACTTAAGGCTTATTTTTTACTTACCGTGCCGTTCACACAAAATACAAAACAACCCACGAAATGAGTGAGCTATATCAAGGAGATTGCGCCATAATAATAATAATATACAGTTAAAATAAACTGAGATACGTCGCTTACATTTATCAAGGGAAAATGAATCATAACGGCAACGGAATCACCTGATTATAAAAAAATATTTGAATATAGTAAAATTGACTGCGTTACCAACTATACAGGGTGTAACAAAACTCGGTGTACAAGCGGGAAACCAGTGAATCTACATAATATTTGGAATCGATTTTGCATATATTTTTTTTTTTATTTGACCCTTAGTTTTAGAGAAAATTTAGTACGAAGTAGATTTTTTTTTGCAAATTGTTAGCAAAAATAGCACGTCAAAAATGTCCGTATAACCCTTGAAATAAAATATTTTGTGGTGATTGCAATTGATCATAAAAGTCACGAGAAATCATTTTGATAAACGTTTCACGTCGAAGCGTGACGGATCAGCATCAAAAACGGTGTGAAAAAGCCAATGATATGCAAACAATGGCGTACCAAATTTTCAACATGTAAATAAAAACTTTTTACTTTGAAAACCAAAGGAACAATGTCGGGTGGTGTTCTAGTGGTAGTGTCGATGACTTGTGATCTATGGGTCAAAAACTCACTCTTAAACGAATTGATTTGTATCTTAATGTATAAGCCTCTTAAGTTTATCATTATCATTGTAGTCTTATATTATCCGCTCCTAGCGTGGATTTCACAAACTCCCGCCGTGCTAAGCAACCGGCTGCCAGTTCCAAAGTGCCACGTCCCGGAGTTCTGAATTGTCTGCGAACGTCGCGGACGCCGGGAACCTAAAAATAGTAATATAGTACACACATATTTTGTAAATAGTAAGGTAACTGAACCAAATAAAGTCTAGATTTTTTTTTATATAAGCCAGGCTAGATTTAAACTGCTTGGGAGCCCTCTCCGCGGCTCGTTAGCCACTGGGGATAATACTACTAACTGTCACATGACCGTTTTTCTATACATTCTTATTATTTGAATTTCTCCCTGGAATGTAGGACTATAGCGATTATTTTTTTACACTTTTTACGTATCGACAAGAAGCGTGTTATCATGTTATCGTGTTATTTTCGCATTAAAAAAGACAAATAAATTATTTAAAAAATGAGACGATGCATAATACACTCTTCTGATAAATACCTTAAACGTGTGAAAAATCGTCACTCTAGTGCTAAATTCCAGAAAAAATCGAGGACTACGATTGTTTTGAAAAACGGCAGTAGGTCACAGTTTTTAAATACAATAAATAATAATATGAACAGAATTTTTAAAAAACTGCACATTTTGAACTACGTAATTAGGATACGTCCAAATACGATGCGAAATATTACGAATAACATTATTTATTCAAATTATTTCCTGACAACGATCAGATTTCGTAATTGTGTTTGACCTCCATTTTAGTGGAAAACGGGATTCGGATATTGAAAAGAAAATGTCTGTATAGAAGATTGTATATTTCCCCATCTCCGCTTTGGCGACTGTAACGTTCAAATAATTGCGTTTTATTTTTCATTTCTTCATTCATTCCCTTACCCGCACCTAATGGTGCATGGGGCACTGCATAGGCAGTTTCGCCAGTGCAGAGTATGTTGATCGTTTTATTTCATGAAGGTAGGATGATTAGTTTCACACTTCAGTGCCAGTCCAAGGTACACATGAAATATTAATGTGAAAAAGCACATAATAAATAAATATTTAGTGTCTACCCTACGGGAAAGAAACCGTAACCTCGTGCATGATAGCCCGACGCCCTAACCAAACACCACGAGATGGAGTTTCAGTTTTTAAAAAAACATCGTTGTTGATTTTTATTACTTTATCACTTGAAAAATAAATAACCGTTGGCTCCAGGATTTGAACCTTGGTCTATCATTATCCAGCCGAAATAGAAAGCTTTTCATTTTTATTTACTAATTTCGTTTTAATGTTGTCGCTGCAACTTTTGAACAATAAGTTTCCTAACATTATTTTATCCATTTTCAATTTAGTCGACGTTAATCTATAATAATATGTTATAATGTATTAATAGTATTAATATTATTTATTTATAAGTTACTTTTTATGTATAGTTAGGCACTTGTATGATTTTTTTAAAAAGTAATTAGATTTGTTAAAGGTACTTATGCGATGTATAATAAATAAAAAACACAATATTTAAAGACAATTTTATACAAGGACCTAATCAAACTCACGCGCCATCTACCAAAAAAGGGCACTACCGGGCCAGGAGCATTTTTATAAATAATATTGTACATTGCGGCACGTTAAAGTAAATCAAGGTAAAAATTTATTAATATATAACTAATTAAAGTTAAATAAAAAAAATACTTGGTTCCCCATTACTTTCACCCTTAGCCTAACCTACTAATATAATCCCTGAAATAAAAGTTCTATCCTTCCATTACCTACACCTTCTCACAATACTGCCATTTAACATAGTTTTTGTATTTTGTCTTATTTTATCTAATACTGACTCTCTCTAACTCATGTACATTTTTGGTTTTTCTATATTTCTTATATAAAATTGTTTTTGCCTTGTGCAATATAATAAAACTTATCCTCTAGTTCCCCATTACCTACTTTGTTACATTACTGCCATTTAACACATGTTTTTTGTTTTTCGTTTCTTCTTTCTCTCATATTGTCTTTTTCCAACTCATGTGTCTAAATTTATTTTGTAAAAACTGCTATTAATACTTTTGTCTTGTACAACATGTTACCAGTCTGAAGATGCCCGTTACAGGGTGAAAGCGCTAACTGGTCAAAATAAAAATGTGGAAGTGTACAAAAGTATTTTTTTATTTAACTTTGATTAGTTATATATTAATAATTTAAACATGGAATTCCACCAAGTAATGCCAATAAAAAATATAAATCAATGTAATTTTTCAAAATAAAAAATTACCATGGTGACCAGATCTATCCAGGGATTAGAGATGGGTATGTTTAGTTAAGGGTTAGCCATGGGTTAGCATGCTAATAATTTCGATTTCGATTTATTATATATATATTATACATAATATTGTTCATCTGCACAAAGGTTTTACGATTTCCAATAATCAGTATTAAATCGTTGAAACTCTCTCCTCGTCATGTGTTTTATGTCATGATTTTATGCTGATAATGTTTGATCCGATTTGATTGAATTTTATAATGCAAGGGTGACATAAACAATGCTCTTACGATTCATACAGTGTTGACTTAGGTGTATTTTATATCTCTCACCGCTTATGTTTAAGTCCTTTGTATTGGATAATTTTTTTTATTATTAAATGATCAGCTTGACGTTTGTATTGTATTTTATTTACTAATTTTTTGCATTGTTGTATTTTTCTTTTTATATTTCGTCGCTTAGGCGGAAACAACTTATCGAATTGAGGTATGGAAAAGTTTATCATTCTAGTTCATATAATAATATTCAGCTTCAATCAATTCTGACTAAAGGCATCACCAATCGACATTTTATTACGGTGATTTTTTCTTTTGTAAAATACGCCCTCTTGGCCGTTGAAGTTGTAAAAATATCCAAATAAACAAAATCTTGATAAATGATTTGTTACTTTATTAAATAAGCTAAATGTTACGGAAAATTAATATTGCAGTAAATCAGTAGAGTCTTAAATAAACTTGAGATTGAGATTGATAATTTACGGCTTAATATGAAAAAGTAATTTTGCAGTAACAGTTAATATTACTTATTTCAAATTGTTGATGTTTGTGACAATGTTTTAACAATATATAGTGTTAACATTATAGCTTAAAAGTTGCAAACATCTACCGAGAAAAATATAAAAAGATAATGGACGGAAAAGAAAAGCATTGACGTTATTTACAAATACTACAGCAACATGGCTTCCAAATCGCAATAATGTAAATTCCTCGAAACGAAACAATGCATATAAAACAGTTGGAACAGAAAATAATAAGAGATATACAAGGAAAAGTAAACAATATTTATTCCAATGGACGGTTACGCGAAGATAAATATTATGTAGAAATAATATGTACCCGTTATTTAAACAGAATTTATACAATTTTCTAAACATATATTAGCAACGTACGAGACATTATTTTACACTTTACGTGTATTAAGTGGCATGCTCGCTTATTGGAAACAGTGTTTAACAGCTATTTTATGTTAGCAAACCTAATTACATTTTATAAATATTCAAAGCGTTTACTTGGTGCTCAATCATTTCAATACTACGCAAATAAAAATATGGTAGAAAAGGTTTTAAAAATTAATGTTTTTTCAATACAAATAGTCCAATATTCGATCAGGAATATTTTTAATATAAAAAAAAATGTTTTAAAGAAGTTCTAAAAAATAAATTAATAATGCGACGTAGTACGGAAAAAAACCCGAAGTGTTGTTTTTTAAAGTTTTTATACTATGTGTACATACTAATATTTAGGTATATCGACTTATGTAAGTACCCTTGTATAACCCAACCCACGCACAGGCGATGCCCATGTCCTATGTGGGATTCTTTCCTGCTGTTTCCTCTACTGTCTCCGAATGGTAGCTATATACCGCATACGATTTTTTCAGAACCTTGTATTAGTTTTTATATCGCCTGTTGTAAATTTTTTTGTATGATGATATGATTTTTTTTAAAAGGCATATAAAAATTATATACTAATCGCGTATCGTAAGCAGTACTTATATACCTATACATATGTACCATTAATTTATTATATGCGGTATATATGGGTGCATGCATCGTATTTAATAAATATACCTTCATGCATATAATACAGCAAATCATGATAAAGCAAATCGAACGAATTTCCGGAAAGGTTTTCAGAAAGAGAAATGTATTTATTTGGATATTTTCTCTTTATGAATGGTAAAATGCATTCCAGTTGTGGTGGAGTAAGGACGCGGCACAGGAATTCAATTTCCATGCACAAAGGAACGAGTTCAGCCACATGGCAAGGCAGATACAAAACATTTTTTTTCAAAATTTATATCCGTTTCTGACTCAAAAACATGATGGACAAAGATATAACGAAGTTATGGATCGGACAAGCAAACGATTAATATCGGCTTTTGGCAATTTATTTGTTTAAAGTTAAATAATACAGCTTATTAAGGGGCCATTCCAATGCTAAAAAAATGTATGTTTCACTAGATGGGGCGTTTTCACTAGAATTAATTCACTATGTAGAAAGGGCGTTTCCATGCAAATTTTCTTAAAATTTCATATCACCACTTATTATCAAATTTCACCGCCTAAAGACTCCAGCACTCAGGCCAATACACTCACACTTTGAAACGAGTGACGTAGATGTCTAGTGATTACGTAGATGCCGTATGAGTGACGTAGTGGGTCACTAGCTGTCACTAGGCAACACCAGACACGGTAGTATTTTTCAAGTATGCCACTTCTCTAAAATTCTTTTTCGAAGATTTTGCCCTGCAGATACTAAGGGTTGCTGTGTCCGTTGCCTCACTTCTGCGTTCTTTACAAAGTCAAACCACCGCATACCTAATATAACTCTAAAGCACCTATTCTCAAAACTCAGAAGTTTGCTAATTCGGGCCCTGGTTAGGTGCCATGATTCGCAGCCATAGAGGAGAACAGGTGTGATGCAGGCGTTATAAAGGCGGCATTTTGTTTTAACCGCGTAAACACTACTACTGTCACCCGTCTACATCCGTGTAATTGACAATTCACCGGCAGTTTGCGTCAGAGCTGCGGGACGTGGATTTGACTTGGGAGGATGCACGGGAGCTGGCGGCCGATTGCTTGGCCTGGAGGCAGTTTGTGGAATCCATATGCTCCACATTGGGAGATAATTCCGACTTCTTACATGCCCTTATTCAAGCACTTATTTTACTTGGTCAAGCCATGTCTTTCTCGGCCTTCCGCAGCTTCTACATCCAGGCACACTTGCATTTAAACTTATTTTGACCGTGCTTTCATAACTTATTCGCTACACATGACCAAACCATCGTAAAAGCTCATTCTTAATTTTGTCGATAATGCTTATCTCAGCCTTGCACTCTGCTCTCATTTCGACATTTGTACACCTATCATACATAGTCTTACAACGCATTCGCCTGAGAGATCATATTTCAACAGCATTCAGTCTACTTTCATCCTTCTTTTTCCAACACCACGCTTCACTACCATGCATAAGGGTTGGTACGAGATCTCCGTTGAGTACTGCCAATTTTGCTTCTTTCGATAAGAAAAAATATCATTTAAATAATATAAATATGTCCACATGCTCCACATAGGAGCGAACGTGGCGAAAGAAGAAAGAGAAAGAAGGAAAAAAAAAGTTAACTTTAAATTTGCCTCTCTTATGATCATTTCAATTATAGACTACTATTGATCGAGGCTTACACGATAATTTCTGTTACTTTCAAGATGGTAAATGAATTCAGTTGGTATTTAATTATTACTACGTATTTCAGAATTGAAAATAAAATGCTCTACGTTTTCTGTAGAGTAGAATGCAATGATACTTAATTCCATCTTCAATTTACTGCGTCCCCAAGGGAAAACGTTTTTCTCTTGATGAGAACTAGTAGATAAAAATATTCATAAATGTTTAATTATTGTGAAGAAGAAATTCAATATCAAATTGCGTTCGATTACTAAAATTATATATAATTTAACAGATTTTTTTTTAGTGGAATTAAGAAATGACATATTATACAAGGTGAAATTCAGAACTAAAATAGTTTTAAAAAGTTATTCCACTTTTGTTATTAGCCAGCCAAGTTTGAGACGCAGAATATCAATAGGTACATAGTATATCATGACATACATAGTGTGCATGTATATAAAATATTTATGATATCCCTCGAAATCTGAAATTTTTACAACTATGTGTCATGTACTATGTACCTGCGTGTAATTATACTCTTTCTATATGCCAAGATAGTGTTATTAAAAAATACCTTCAAAACCAAGTGTTTTTTATACTACACAACAAATGCCATAAAATGACTCGAAAAAGAAACAATAATCCATCGGTTATAATATCCGTTTGCTTATAATTTGATTTAAAATATTATATCTGGATGTAGAAGTCTAGGAATTCCGAGAAAGACATGCCTTGATCAAGTACAACAAATACTTGAAAGTGGTCATGTGAAAAATCGGAATAATCGACTTGTGTGCATGAGATTTTTTTTTTTTTCATTTTTTTCTTATGCAATCCCTGAGGGTTTTGCACCACCTATTGCATTTCACCAGTTAGCTCAGCGGTAGATCACAAAAGACACATTTATAGAAGTAAAGAACTAGACCAATATATATTAAGCAATGCAGTTTGAACCAACCAGGATTATGGATACCTTAAATGAAAAGAATTATGAGATTTTAAGTACAATATTTTATTACCAAAAACGACTCTAAATTACTAAAATGCAACAACTTAAAACTAGGGATATTGTGTGTAATGTGGTGTAAGTGTGCACGTGTTCGACGATGACCGTAGTAAGGTTCTTCATCCTGATCCGCCGAAGTCTAGCTTCCATCTCGAAGATCTAGCGTCATCAAGGGGTCATCAACGGACAGCATTGACACGATCCTCCAGACAGCGTGGGAAACTGCGTGGCATTCCAGCATGTGGGGACTCCAGAAGAAGTTGTCCAAAACTCCCAGCTTTGAGGTTAGGTGCCTCACGTTGTATCAAGATCCAAGTAAAATTGCCATTCACGATGATCGTCAATCATCGTGGCAAAGTAAAGTATGTTTGATTGATTGATTGAGAAGAATAAAATAGTAGAGGATAAATAGGGGAAAAGTAAAGGAGAAAGTCTAGGAGAAAGTCTAGGAGAAAGCCCTTTGTAAAAAGAGAGAAATTTACAAAGTTAGTTTACCGCCAAAGTCAATGTGAAGTTATAGATTTACAAGATGATTAAAAAATACTCACGGCCATTGCCGGCTCTCCACAATTTCAAGAGATTTACATCATGCGTGCGTTGTCCACTGGCGTTGAACTCGGAAAGAAATTGAACGATCAAACTTACTCGTTCCTTGACAAATAAGAGTGACGTCAGAGCGTGACGGGACAAAATTTGGGTTGCCATAATAAAAATAATATTTGATTTAAAAAGATTTTAAAAAAAGTTAGTGATGTTATCTGGACTTGTAAAAATAACATCACAACAGTACATTAAAATAGTAACATTTGTGATGATAGTAAAATAAGTGAATAGACCAGTAAAGTTTCCATATTTAGAAAAATTGAAGGGAAAGTAAAGTAAAGATTAAGGAGAAAATTTTTATATAAAACTAGGGGTACGTTAATTGATAATTTCAAGAAAAATGAGGGGGGGTAGGCACTATAGCAAAAGTAATGAAGTTAAGAAGCAAAACTTATTAAGAGATTTGGGGGGTTGGGCATACACTTCTAGGAGTTCCTTTTTAAAAGTTGATAGTCTCGTGTTATTAATATCTAATTGGTTGAAGAAACTATTAAAGTTTGAGCATGAGCGGTGTAGGAATGAGTTCTGACCATAGTTTGTGGCGACAATTGGTAAACGAAAGGTCGGATGATTTCGTAGGGTGGGTGCTGTGCAGGACAGTTAAAATATATATTATTTAATAGTTGAGGAGAGTCAACAACGTTATTAATAATTTTATATAAGAATGTCATGTCTATTACAGTTCTCCTATTTTCGAGTTTCATGAGATTGTGATGACGTGCAGATGTGATGACGTGCAGATGACGTGAGATGTAAGAATGTGGAGGAAGCAAGAGAAGTGTGCAAGGACAGAGTGGTGTAGAGTTCTATCCTCTCTGTCTACCCCTTCGGAGAAATGGCGTGATGGTTAGTTAGTTAGTTAGTTTTATAATCGTTTACATTTGGATGGTCGTATGATAAAATGACGCCATCGTAATTTTTTTTTTAATAGCTCTGAAATTTCACCTGATTATGATGGTATACAATTTGAAAATTTTGAAAATCACGTCATCGTCAGCTTTCCATACACCAACATTTAAAATATTGTTATGTTTGGTTTAGGCATTATTTAACCCATTATTAACAACACCACCGATAGATTCGCATTTTCGTATTATATTATGAAATTAAAGAATAAACAACGCATCAAGCCTATTGTCCCACGAAGTATTGAAATATTGAAAGGGCGCAATATGTCTACACATTAATATTACGTACAGCAGTGTACCGTACTTGCACATTAAGGGTGGTAACTCCTGATACTCCTATAATGGTCTCGAATAAGAGATGTTATGGGACCAAAATTGCCACACGAAACCGTAAAATCGTTCATCAAACAATGCAAATCTGATTACATAAACCCTTACTTCACCAGTATTTCAAATCTATTATTTCTGTGACATCCAATATTCCGTACTTTAGATTTGTTCAAATTGATTAATCCATTTATTAGAGGACTTAGATCGTTATTTCATCACCAATTAGCAGTTTTCAGATAACATAATATTATATACTTTAGAGGCCGACGGGACGGATCCACAACATTTACTCTGAACGACGAAATGGGTGAGCTTTTATT
>JAGVSP010003223.1:0-44248 GCA_022494985.1 Micrasema minimum | reverse complement strand
AAAAAATATTTAATGTTTTTTAAAAAAAAAAAAATTTATTGCAACACCATTTAAATCCATTTGTAAATTTTAATGTCAACCTTCCGCCCGAGTTTTAACTGACTTAAAATGAGAAAAATACAAAAATACACCGGGGGGTCCACGGGGGAAGGAAACTAGGGGTGATATTCGGGAATTGGGGAAAAATAAAAAAAATTTTTTATGTTTTTCAAAAAACCCAATTTTAAAATTTTCTTAAAAAATTTTTAAAATGAAAAAAAACCCACGCGTGTAATCCGTAAAATTTTTAAACTGTCACCCCACGGATTTACCTTAAGCGCGAAGAAACACTTTTTTTTTGGAACAAAACAAAGACGTTGAAATTCGAATTTGAATGCCCCGGAAAAGGTACCAGAGCGCCCCCCTCCACCCCTGCCCACCGCCACCCCGCCACGCTAGACTTAAAACGAAACCAGTATTACACCGCGCTTTTTATAAAACTTTTATAAAAAATTCGGATCAAAAAACTTTATAAGGATTTTTTTCTTCCAGTAATACCATATGAACAATCACCCTCCGGAGTTTCGCGGTCTCATCGTGGGGACACGGTGTATAATGATACGAGTCTTCTGAATTTTTGGTATTCTTCCACGAATTGCGAATCACATGAAAGTCTGTCAATGTTAATAATTATTTGCAGGACAGAAATAAATAAATTTGTGGGAAAAATCGGGGAATAATCACCAATTCAGATCATTTCTAGAGCTACAAAAATTTATAGATTTCAACTTCAACAATGTTATATAAAAAATCTGTGTTTAGGAATATTCATGTTTTTACTATTTTGAAATCACATTTTCAAGGCGTGGAATCTTTTTTTTTGTACCGAAAGGCTCCATAAGTGAAGTGTTAATAAGCAATATACTGTAATTTAGAATCTGGATTTTGTAAAAATAGTTTTCTTACAAAACCCAAACATTAAATTATTTAATCTTTTTAATCATCCAATTTACAAATGGATTTAATGGTTTTGTGGTGAATTTTTGTATTTATATAAAATTTTGTGTTAAGCCTGTAAAAAAACTTTGCCAGGGTGTGTCCCACTCACAGCACCTCTTCCAAGTTAAGTTTGTGAAAAGATTTAAATTTAGCACATTTTCAACCAAAGTACCCTCAATTAAGCTGGTTTTTCAAATCAACGGACACAATTAGACGTATTTGTGTGTCCCAGCGTGGAACATCAACATTGTATTGTACTCATTTTGTTCTTCTGCTCTGTATACATATTATTAATATTGAAATCTAATTACGTAGTTATTTACGATTAAAGAAATTTTAGGAAATTTATAAAATTATTACCTCTATTCACTGAAAATATTTCGATGGCTTATTTGTATACGAAGACATCTCAAAATGGACGCCTTAATTAAAGGCTTGCAAAACTGATAAGAAAGAAAATTGAGTATTAATTTATAAAATTTCTGGATGATTTATAAAGCGCTATTTTTGCGAGAAATTGCCTTAAGAGCGCTGTACAATGAAGAGGCTAGATCACAACACCTCTTTGCGGCTACCAAGCGCATGGACGTTTGGGACTTTTTCTAGCTTCCTACAGTTAAAACAGATTTAAATACATGATATGAAAAATATTTAAAGTCAATTTACCTACATAGATTATAATGATGGATTATTATGTGTTAATGGATATAACTCTATAGAAAGATTCTTGTCTTGCAGCTACTGAGCACATGGACGATGGATTCTACCCCCCTTTAAAAAATTTGAATTGTTAAAAATAATGAAATGTGTACAATATATAAATTAGTAATTTTTACATTAAATCACATGCTAACGACAATTAAGGGGGTTATAGTATCATTATCATGCATTATACATTTTTTTAGTTTGACGTATAGAAATAGGCCATCGATTTAGACTATTTATTATTAAATTTTTACTGTAAATTGTAATACTTTCTAAACTGTTTTTATATGAATAATTTTAAATCTAATTTATTGTCAATTGGTATGTTTTGATTTTCTTCTCAATTATTTTTTAGTCAATATTGTATCAGATTTGTTGCAGTTTTTCTGTAAATGCGGTGAACATGCGACACAATACTTAGGTTGATTAATACCCGAGATACATGTACATTTCTGCCTTGCGGTTAGTGCGTTAGGCTATCGTGCATGAGGTCGCGGGCTCTATCCCCAACAAGCTCAGTATGAAATATTTATTAAAATGTAATTTTTCACATAAAAATTATTGAGTATGTGACGCCTTGGACCAGCCCCTTAAGCGCATGACTGATCATCTTGTCTTCATGTAACAAATTACCAATATTCACCGCTCTTGGTGTACCAATGCAGTTACCTATGCACCATTGGTGTGGAAACAGAAAATAACAGTAGTACCTACTGTTGGGGAATGAGTTCGTGGCTCTCGGAAGGAATGCGGCTAGTGCTGTTACTGCTACACTATCCTGAAAATCCAAATCCACAAGTACCTAGCTACATAAATGACAATTTTGATAATGGGAATAGTAAGATAGCTAAAATATTGAAACAACTCGTTTAACTTTTTAAAAGGATAGTTTACAATATCAATTATTGAAATTAAAACAAAGCTAGTGTACAATAGGGATACTACACAATTGAAATTGAAACATGAAGTTTGTAATATTATTGTTAGCATTGTTAGTGAGTGTAGTATGTCGGTTTATGTGGTACACGTGGTCTGGCCTATTGTTTATTTATGGTTGAGAGATGAATACATGGGTAATTTACGACTGTTTTAGTTATAAGTGTGATATTGCACCCATAACTCTACTCACCCCTGACCGCGGATGCACGGGTGGATGTCTGGGATGGGAGGCCTGGCGAGGCGGGATACTGGTCTCCACACGGGTGGTTGTAATTACTAATAAATAATGATCGGGGTAGAAACTAACATCCCTGCCACTGTTAATTTGGGCCGACTCTGGTTGGTTTTGGGTGATGGAAACAATGACAATTATAATACATAAGCCGAGACGGTTTGTAGGGGTACAATGAAAGCATTTGTTCGCGTACATAATCGTAAATTCATCCGTATTTTTATCAAACTAACAATCTTAAAATCGCGGTTTAGCTTGTTGAAAAAATCGGTAGAGTTGGCTGGACTGAAAAAAGACTCAATAGTCTTTAAAGCAGTCTAGGGAAAGGGTGGGGCTTTCATACTCACCCATAATAAAAAACGTCTTAAATTATCTATCCATTCATGTCTCAACCTAACACAAACAATAGACCTGACCACATGTAAACTATATTCGCTTAGCAATAATAAAACCTCTTATTCCAATTTCAATTGTATACCATCCCATGAAAAAGAGAACTGCTGTGTTTCGGAATCCCGAGATATTTTCAAAAAAAAACTAGCGATCCGAATCGGCAGTAGTACGCACATCACTAAATGTCCCCATGACCTAGGGGCGAGCGGGTAGAAGAAGAACGTGGCGGGGGATGCACCCCCCGCACACACTTCTCTCCCCGAAGGCCACGAACTCATTCCCCGACAGTACATTTACAGACAAAAATGTAACAAGCCTATTACGCCAATTTAACTTGATCGACTGACAAAAATGTATTTTTATAAAGTGTATAATGTATTTTATTATTGTACTAACATGCTGTACCTTGCCAAGTATTGCCAGATACTTAATTTAAATTTAAATAAAAATGTACATTCCTATCCCTGGCAACTCTATGAATAATCGTCACTTACATTGTAACACCAAAAAAACGACATCTAACTAAAACACTTTATTTACTCAGATCTTACTGTCAACTTCTACATTGCATTCAATTTACTTTTTTTTTTTTAACTTTTTGCGTGTTATATCATTAAAAATTTAGAGATTTCTGTCATCGTAACACTCAGTTAAATCAATTCTTTTGTTGTGGCGAAATAGATCAATCCTTTTGTATGCATCTCCGAGTCTACAAAACAAAACACATTTCTTAGTCAGAAAATGAAATATGTGTATCATTTTGAATGTGTACAAATACTTGTAGACAAATAACTGGATTATACCCATGCTGGGCTCTTTTTAAATATTATTGATATCCCATTTTATATAGTGAATGACTTGTGATAATTCATACTAAAAGATGTTTCCAAATTTGTCATGTATGGGGAATGTTGTAATACGTCAAGTGGCCACTTAACCCAGCTAGTGACAGGTCATAAGCAATGTATGTAAAAGACAAATTGTTAACCATTTAAAATTGTGTTTTTAGTACTTAATTTCACTGTTGTCTTCGCACAAAACATATTGTACGGCCTTATAAATTAAATGTGCCTTAAAATAATACTTGATAATGGCGAAAGTTAACAAATTGTGTCATCAGTGGCTCTAATATATATATCTAAAGATTGTTAAACTATCAGTGCTGGACGATTGTCAATATGCGAGATATAATGGTTCAAACTTGTGCACACTTTATACGGGACAGAAAATTGTACAGTTTGCAAACCGTCCCATATAAAGCGAAAACTTTATGGAATATTGAATAGTTTGCACGACATATTGAACGCTTTTAAAAACGTAAAAGATAGATAACATATTGACATTATTAGCTATATTAACAATACGCATTTTTAGTGTGTCTTTTGACAGACTGTACAGTTTTCTCGTATTGGGCACTATGCTTAATTTGTGCTCTTAAAACCAGTCCTGTGACATATGGGTAAAGCATTTTGCTAACAAGTATTTTGCAATAAAACTAGAATTTTTAAATTAATGGACCAAATGAATTATTGTAAAATTCAAGAATTCATTTGTTAAATCGGTCTGCGTATTTCCTTATAAAATGATATGAAGTGTGTGATTTTTTTTTTCATCTGCTGTCAATAAGTCTAGAAAATCGTTTTGAAAAAGCCAACATTAATTCATAATGCTAGCCCCAGGTGCAGCTTTAATAAGAAATATTTTGACTTATTTACAGAAAAAATAATGTAAGTATTGAATCCATTCATATAGATATTTAAAAACTTGACAGTATACAAAAAATGAGATAGGTATTGAAATTCATTAAAAATAACATTTTGTAATGAATTCGATTTGTCTTTAAAGAAATTGGACTATAAAATATTTAAAATGTGTGCGAATTCGGGAAAAAATGCAATCTGTTTTTGTTTTGGTATTTTGAATAAGTTTTTACTTGTATCCTTTTTCATTTCATGTAATTTTTATATGTAATGAAAAAGAAATAATTTCAAATAGGCAGCAAACTATTGTAAAATGCAATATAAAGCACACTGTCTAACTGTACCTAGAGGGCCTGTAGCATTGGCAATATTGGTAATATTACCAACTTGGACTCTTTGAATGCAGTAAAGCCCCCCTGAAGATGAAAAATTGTCAGAAAAATGGAAAAAAAATATCGTAATATCATCATCGTCGTAGTGGTGAAGAGAGCCAACCCCATTACATATGGGGCTTAGCTCTCTTTACCACCACGGTGACAATTAAACAGTTTTCCGTTTCATTTTGCTGTGACCAATTCTGGACATTCCAATTCAACATTATCTTTATAATGATGATTATGTACAAAAAGTGTATTTTCTTATTTTTAATGTATAGTATTGAATTATGTGTGTCTATTTGGACATTTGCCATTGTTTATATATTTCTACAATACATAGTTTAATATTATTGTAAAACACATATTATAGCGTACATATATTGTTATGTATATTTTATAAGCAATAATAATAAAATTGTAAGTTATTTAAATTAAATTATAACTAATTTCTATATAGCCGCTTTTTATTTCAATTTGAACCATGTTTGAGTAAGTTTTATTAATTTATTTATTTAACCACCTTAACAGGCCGGGGACCCAATTACAGAGGGGACCAACGTCACAAACACCCAGGCTTGAGAAAAATCACTTAATTTTTGTGTTCACACAATGGGAATCGAACCCGGAACCTCCGTATCGTGAGTCCAGCGTCTTCACCATTATGCTACGGAGGCCGCCATTAGTGATGCAAGGTTGTATTGCTTCAGGCGGCCATTATAACTCACATTTCATCTTTTTTTCTTTGATTTCTGCTCCCAGCAATCCCTTCAGACAGTTTATCCAGATCAGCCAACATGTTGTCTGTGTAAAGCAGTCTCGGGCCTACCCAGAGGTCTAACTCCAGCAGGTGGACATGCATACAGGGTTTTAATTGCTCTAGCTTCTCTGGAACAACAAACATGTCCAATCCACACTAGGCGACTGGCTCTTACTGTGCCGCAAGCTCGTGGTAATTAAAGATTTCGAGATTCGAATGACAGATGTTCTAAGCCAGTGATTTTAAAATCATCCACAATCCATATCCCCTCCCTGTGTAGAGCGTATTGTCACAATACAGGTAAAAGTCACTGCTCTGCACTAACTCTGCTCTAAATAATGTTGATTTGGATTACAATTCATAGGAAAAGTAATGTTTAACAGGTAAATGCCTCTTTCGAATGACAGATGTTCTAAGCCAGCGATTTTAAAATCATCCTCAATCCATATGTAGAGCGTATTGTCACAATTCAGGTAAAAGTCACTAACCCTGCTCTAAATAATGTTGATTTGGATCACAATTCATAGGAAAAGTAATGTTTAACAGGTAAATGCCACTTTCTCCACTTATTTAGTAATGGAAATCTATAGATGAATTGAAAACATTTAAAAGATGATGATTTCACCACTTTTTTAAGCACATTAAAACCATAAACATTGATTGTCTCAAAGCAGTGTTTCTAGATTTCGGCTGGCTGGGCCATATATGTTTACTATGTGTGCATCCTTAGAGCCCTAACAATGCTGCTTATTTTACAAGGTATCAGGTTCTGTACGTCCGTTTAAAAACATTGAAGCGTGTTTGTATTGTCTTATTTTTGTAATAATTTATTAAAATGTGTTTAAAAATCATTATA
Source organism: Micrasema minimum (assembly GCA_022494985.1). Lineage (NCBI taxonomy): Eukaryota > Metazoa > Arthropoda > Insecta > Trichoptera > Brachycentridae > Micrasema > Micrasema minimum. The sequence continues at coordinate 37,311 of JAGVSP010003223.1, read as the reverse complement.
TTAGTGCTAAATTACAGGGAAAAATATATAAAAACCTAAATTATATTATCATGGAGCAGATTATTGCATCTTGCTTATTCGAAGCTGATGTGTTTTTCGGAGTTTCGAAAATAAAGGCATCAGTCATAAAAACTATCTGCGTGATCATTCAGGTAGTTTAATTATTTTTAATACAAAAAGTTCAATTCAATTTTAAAGTACGATAAAATTAATTCAAGAGTTATTATAAATCTTTTTTGAATTTCGCACCTGAAGGTTAGCCAACCTCACAGAACTAAATTACATTATAAAGGAGCGTTCACACCTTCTACATTTTACACACATAAATGCAAATTTATATCCTTTTTTAAATGAATGGTGCTGATTTTTAAAAGATTACTTGTATCAGAAAATAGTTTTACTTAAATGCAATTATAAAAACAGTTGTTTTCGTTTTACAAGAGAAGTTTCTAGAAATTATCGATATACCTACTTACCTATACCTTCTATTTTTATACATCTATAGACCACGTGGTTAAATACAGTGTTGCCTTTAGAAAAGATTTGACACAACTTTAAAAGTACCTATCCAATTGGAATAAATTTGTATTATTGAATTCAATTTGTCCCATTTGGTATTTCATATTTAAAAAAAATATATTATTTATTTATTCACTAACGGAACTTGCCTTTTACAAAAATACATAAACTTAAAATAAAGTGAAATATATTATATTATTAAATTGTACTTATTGTAAGTAAAATATTACCTACTCTTGTGCTAAATTGTAACAATTATTTTTATACTCGCTTAAAGTTCACTTTGGTATAAATAATATATTGAAGTATGCTTCAAACGAATACACAAGATATATTATATAAATATACCCAATTATGATTAAATAAAACAATGTTACTATTGGTGTACCATTCGTTATGAAGTGTTACAAAGTGAATGTCGAATCTATCAACAAAATAAATATTACCTGTTTAAACAGTATACAAAACTAAAAGTATTAAAATCTAATAAATGTTTTCAATCTATTTAATATTTAGAATTTTCTCAATTGGCCACAAGTATATCGACGCCTCCTACGTATAAATATCGTAACCCACAAATCGTCAATTTTGAGTTTTTGGGTGGATTTCGTCTGTATTTAACTATCTTTAATTCTACCAAAACAAAAAAAATATTTTGCCAATAATAAGGGCTTTTTTGGGGCGTATTTTGTCGTATCTACAACCAATGCATATGAACGAAAATATTTTCAAATGCTCCTCCCGTAAAATCTCATTTTGTGGGTTACGATATTATACATAGGAGGCGTTGATATTATAACTTTTTTTGATATGAAGCTTAAGACTGAGCATCTTGCCTTCATGTAAGAAATGATCAAGATACACTTTCCTTGTTGTACCAATGCAGTTCCCTATGCAGTGGCGGCGTAGCGTGGGTTGCACCCCCCAAAATAAAACAACAAATACCTACTAAATGTGCATACGCGACTTTATTTTACTAAAATATTCAATAAAATTGACAAAGTTTACTTTTCTTTCCCTTTCGGAACATACTCAGAATAGTCCCATTTTACAATGAATCTCAGAACTTCCAGGGTAGTCTACTGGACTGCCACCACTTGGCAAGAAATGGTGGAGGCTTCCAAGCGGCGCCGCAGTCGGACAATCTCCAAAAATATTGTCTTCATCAGAAAATTCATGATTTTGGACAAATTTGGATGCACGAATTTCTTCTTCTGTTGACGTATACAAAGTTTCAGGCTGCACAACACCAAATATTATTAGGATGTCATCCATTGCTTTGTATCTATGGTTTAGTTCCTCATAAAATCTATCGACACATTCTAACATTGCTCTCTGCAGCTCTTGTGGCAGTGTAAGTCCAGAGTCTCTCGCCTCTTCTCCTGACATACGTACTCGCAATCTCCTCCTTCCTCTTCTGTCAATTGAAATATCGAAGTCTTCACATTTTTTGGTTGCATGGGGAATAGCTCTTTCCACTATTTGTTGATAAACGAAACATTTGCACATGTTAGTAAAATTTTTCATTGCGCATGTTATGTCGCTTAGTAACTTTTTCCTTTCCACCATCGATATGCTTCACATAGGGAGCAGATATGGTATGATGATGATAATGAGCCAATGTATGCTTTGAAAAACGGTCCTCAACTGCGGAGGTAGTCAGTAAAAAACATAAATTTATTAAAAAGTATTTATTGTTTTTTTTTCAATGTTTTTCCATTTTCATTAACACCACAATATCAACGAGCAATTACTAAAATCTAATCATAATATATCTTACAACTAGACTAACAAATGTTTCAGCATACATCTCCACTTACTCTCAACCGTAGAACTTAAAAAGCTACCATACCGCAAGGAGACTGGTAAAAAAACATTATTTTATTATCATTATAATTGTGCCAACGAACCGAGTTTATTTCTATAATATTGATCAGTTGCTCGACCAAGCTAGAACGTTTGGCTTGCCTCCTGCTTAGATTCAAAAACAAAAATATATATTCATTCGTGCATTCCATTGGTAATGTCTTTATCACTAACTTGGCGAAGATAAAAAAAAGAGAATTCATTAACCGTACTCAGCCTTATGTTGTAAACATTAGTGATAAAAGTTGGAAGTTATAAATTAGTAATAAACGCAGTTGTGCAACAAAAATAGAATTTATAAGCAATATAACTGCAAAAATGAGGCACAAATTTCAAAGGATCGCAATGTGGATTCTACAAAAATATACATCTTTAATATTGTTTTTTTATATTACGTTGTGCAGTGCTGTGATGATATAGCGACAGTGTGGGATACAATATATATTTCAAAGAAATAAACAAAAGCGGGTTTTTATAAAACAGCTAACGTAAAAAGTAAAATCATAAATTGCACGAGACAAAAGTAAACATTATGCCTAGATTATTTGGTAGAAAGTACAAAATAATGTTTCGCATTATAAAACAATCTTATGTAATTAAAATGTCTAAATAGATCTACTTAGAAAGAGAGGTTACATATTCGATCTGTAAAAAAATGCACAAACGAGAATGTTTTTAATATTTCTAGTTATTACCCGGTATTGAACGAATCTTGCTACGAATAAGAAGAGAAATATACCCGGCAGGATACAGATATAATTACTGGAGATAAAAGATAAATATGAATACATGTTATGTTAGTTCTAGAATCTCAATGTTAATTGAAAAATACTTGAACGGCTACCACCTATCTATTTTTTAAAAGTATGTAATCAAAGCAGCTATTTAGATGGACATTAAGTAGGTTTATTGATCAATTTTTGACTGAAAATTCATAGCAAAAATTCATATGCACCTTTCTCAGAGTTGATCTATTTTTTTAAGTTAACATAGCATGTAATAAAATGATCAAGAGACACTGCACTTGGTGTATCAATGCAGTGCCCTATGCACCATTGGATGCGGATAAGGGAAAGTAATAGTAGTAGTAACATAATATTTAAGAAAAATGCATGAAAATGTCGTCCAAAGACTGCTCAATGGTCCTACATAACGAGCACTTGAATTAAGTGCTGTTAATCCAAATAGCTGCAATATTAGAAAATTAATACAGTTAGATAGATGCTTGATTCAATAACAATGTGTTGAATTCTCAGCGCTGCAATCACTAACATAAATATCCACATGCAGATATATTGCAGTCGTGACACATATGTGACGTTTTCGGATATATAATCAAAAAGATTTTACCGATTACCGTCATATACGCATCACAACTGTGATGTACCTACATGTAGATATGCTGGTGATCGCAGTGCAGGTTGTACGTAGCCCTAAGAGCATTTCCCATACAAAAGCTTGAAGGCTACGATGTTATTCCCCGTAGCAACTGTTGCGACAATATTTAAAATACTACTCCGATTGGTTATCTACGAGCATCTAGTAAAAGTCTCAAGTACAATATGCTTATGCCCTTATATAATAGGTTTTTTGAACATCCACAGTAGCAAGTTTCGCTCAATACAGGGTGACTTAGATTATTTTATTCAGTTGGTTTTTCTGATTACATCATCCCCCCCATTCCCCCCATCCCACCCATTCCTCCCATCCCGCCCATCCCTCCCATTCCTCCAGCCGGCTCTTCCTTAGGGGTGTCGCACACCACCACCTCCGCTGTGGACAGCAGCGAAGCCACGCCGCTAGCGTCCGTCAGCGCGGTGCGGACAACTTTAGTCGGGTCGATGATACCCATCTTGATCATGTTGACATACTCGTTCTTCATTGCGTCGTAACCGAACGCAGATTCCATCGATTCCACTTTTGCGACGACCGACGCGCCGTCGACGCCCGCATTCTTCGCGATTGTCATGCACGGCATGCGCAGAGCGTTGCGTACGATTTCTATCCCAGTGGCTTGGTCAGAGTTGGCGGATTTGAGGGAGGATAGAGATGGGGCGCAGCGGATGAGTGCGGTGCCGCCTCCGGGGACGATTCCTTCTTCGACGGCGGCGCGGGTTGCGTTTAGCGCGTCGTTTACGCGATCTTTCTTTTCGTTTACTTCGACTTCGCTAGAACCACCCACGCGTAACACTGCAACCCCGGACGCGAGACGAGCTAATCGCTCCTGTAACTTTTCTTTCTCGTATTCGGATGTGGTATCCTTAATCTGGTCGCGGATTTGCTCGGCCCGGCGGTCGATGTCCTCTTTCTTGCCTTTCCCCTTCAGCATGAGGCAGTCGTCCTTGGTGATGAGGATTTCTCCGAGCTGGCCGAAGTCCGTGAGCTGGATGTCCTCCAGTTTGAGTAGGTTGCTGTCGTCTCCGAACACGACTCCTCCAGTGGCGATGGCCATGTCGTTGAGCGTGGACTTGCGGTTGTCCCCGAAGCCGGGCGCCTTGACGGCCGCCACCTGCAGCCCCGATCTTCAGGCGGTTCACCACCAGAGTGGACAGCGCCTCCCCGTCGACGTCCTCGGCGATGATGACCAGCGGCTTCCTCTGCGAGTTGGCGAGTTCCAGCGCCGGGATCACACTCTGGATAGAGCTGATCTTCTTCTCAGAGAAGAGCACCAGCGCGTCCTGGAACTCCACCTTAGCGCCCTTGGACGAATTGATAAAGTAAGGAGAAATATACCCGCGGTCGAATTTCATGCCCTCGATGACTTCTAACTCATCCACTAGAGTCTTTCCATCTTTTACGGTGATGACTCCCTCGCGGCCGACGCGCTTCATGGCGTCTGAAATCAGCTGGCCGATGGCTGTGTCGCCGTTGGCGGAGATGGTGGCTACTTGCGCGATCTCTTCCGGGGTAGTAACGGGTTTGGACATCTCCTTTAACTTCTCGATGATGCAATCGACAGCGATCATGACGCCTCGACGAATCTCCACGGGGTTGGCCCCCTTGGAGATCTTCTCGAAGCCCTCCTTGGCGATGGCCCGCGCGAGCACCGTGGCGGTGGTAGTGCCTGCGTCTCCGGCCTCCTCGTTCGTATTATTAGCTACGTCCTGTACTAACTTAGCTCCGATGTTCTGGAACTTGTCCTTGAGTTCTATCCCCTTGGCCACGGTGACGCCGTCCTTGGTGATACTTGCGCAATTATTTGACTGGTTAGTAACGCACTCACGTGTCGCCCATATTTTGATAATAGGTAGGTATCGCAATGTCAAAAAATAGCGAGATAAGTACCTAATGTCGCTGTCGTCGTTATTTTGCCGGTGTTCCTCGAAAGCGAGAAGACTTTTAGTGGTAAACAAAAATATTGTTTTCCAAAGAAAAATGGATACGTGGAAAGCAGAAAAGGATAAATTCCTCAACATGGACCTGGACAACAAAAGGAAATTTTACAAAATGAAGAAATACGTAACTCTGGAAGAAATACCGACTTGGAGGATGGAATGCGTATCGGAGCACTTCGCAGCCACCAAGCCGCCTACTAATCCAGATAGAGAGCATTTCCAAGAGATGACGATAGATCCGTCTCTCAATAAAGTCATTGCCGATAAAGTGTCCATATGGAGTGGCGATATCACAGTGCTGGAGGTAAACAATATTTGCTATTTTTGGAACGAACCACGACGACAAAATAATTGACAGCATGATAACAAAATAAATTTCAATGCAAATATCACAACAAAAGTTATTATGTAAACGTGAATTCTTTAGCGTTTTTTGTATGAAAAAGGATATCAAGTATTTTTTGCAATATTTTTCATTAAAATTTGTTACTTACCTGCTTAGAAAAAATTATTACATCCTTTCTGGACTGAGACATGAAATATATCAATCTATATCATCAGACATACTGTTGAGAATTGCTATAGCTCTACCAACGGGCATCACCAGAGGCAGGTTAGTCCTTGACATAATTTTATTAAATTAAATTTGTTGAATTTTTAGATAGACGCCATTGTGAATGCCGCCAATTCTAAGCTGGCAGGAGGAGGCGGAGTGGACGGGTTCATTCACCGTGCTGCCGGGCCAGAACTAAAGGTACATAGACCATACCATCTTAAAATATCCTTGAAAAGTGCAAATATAATATAGTACATTTCCACTTATATTTTGTTCATCAATTAGCGCTTTTACCCTGTGATGGGCATCTTCCTCCTTACTTTCTTTTCATTTGATATATTTTAGCTTTAACCCTTTTAGTACTAACATTAATCTAGCCACAAAAAATTCGCATTACCAATTCATGACATTGGGTCTAAAGGAGTGTAAAATAAAGGGTCACATCACAATGTTTTAAATCCGAAATTGTATAAATTGTATTAATTTGTAAATTTAATTAGTATACGAGTGCCTGGTCGAGTTACCCGTAGTAATGCACTATTTTACTGTAGCGAATCATCGACCAATTACAGTGCCAACTCACCTATACGACGAATGCACGCACTGGCTAACAGGTATACTAACAATATTGATGTTTTCAACACAAATCTAGTGCATTTTAGGGAACAGTGTCTGGATGCCATCTCTGGCGGTAATGAATAGCTACCTACTGTGTAATCATTTAAAAATGTCTATGTAAAAGCCCTATGGGCGTAAAAACAATAAAATAAATAAATTGACTAGTTTATATTTATATTAATATTAACTTTTAAAAAAATATTTGGAATTCTTAAAAGTAATATTAATCTTATAAAAAATGTTTCAATGGTAGTGACGCTAAGCTTAGTTGAATTGCCAAAATCATAAAATATATATATTACATAAATACTCTGGCAAAACTGGCAATTGGTTAATAACTAACAAATAATTTCAGAAAGAGTGTCTCTCGCTGAACGGATGTAAAGCCGGAGAAGCCAAGATGACCGGGGGATATTTGCTGCCAGCTAGATGTAAGTTATATTAGGTATATTGTCGCCGTAGTGGTGAAGGGAGCTAAGCCACACATGTATTGAGGAAGTGAATAATGAAGTTTTAAGAAACATAATTGGGTTCTTTCCGATTTTCTATTTTTTATTTTAAAAAATTGATTAAAAAAAAACAATATCAAGGGAATTTTTTTTAATTTTTTACAATGTCATGAATTTTCTAGCGCGGTTTGAAATAGCACTTTTTCAAATCGCTCGCAAAATCCTCCATTTGACGCGCATGCGGTGTGACGTCACATCAATATGAGCGCTGACTTCGTAATGAATTTCCCGCCTTTTATAATGGACGGGTATGACGTCATTAGCCAATAACGGGCGTTAAAAGTCACTCGTAATTTAGTGTTTTTAAAACATAAATTTATAAATGAAAACAACATTTTTGATCATTGTGTTTTATATCATTGGAATTGTAAAAATATACTTTAAATATTTATAACGTTTTCAAGGATATTCATGTTATCGGGAACAACCCTATTGTCTGGAGAATCACCTTGGTATTTCCACCATAGCAAAATTCAATATTGTAACAAATTCCCCATCAACTGTATTTAAATCGGTAGATAAGATGGCCCCTACATATTTATCAGACCTTTGCATTGCAGAGAACAGAAACCCTAGACAGTCAACTCTAATATCCGCACTCGATTCAGCCAGAGGAAGACTGTGAACCCCGGCCAAGTCCAAACACCAAGTTTGGCGATCGTGCTTTTGCAGCGGCTGGCCACTCTGCCTGGAATCGACTGCCTTCACACTTACGCACCATTCAGCACTCTAGTCAATTTCAGTCTCAATTGAAGGCGCATCCGTTTAAAATCTCACATACAAATTCCCAGAATGCGCAATTGCCATAGGCTACTCCAGTTACAGATAATATAGTCTACTGCCAGGAGCTTAGGTTAAACAGTGTCTTTAATTGTAAAGCGCCCTTGAGGTGATTTTTCACAAAAATGGCGTTATACAGGGTGTAACAAAACTCGATGTACAACCCGAAAACTGGTGAATCTACATCGTATTTGCAGACGATTGTGTAATATGACTTTTTAATCTGAGCTTGAAAAAAAAAAATTTTTTCTTCTCACAAAAGTTTTCATAAATAGGTATGGCAGATTAAGTAAAATTGCTCAAATTCTTATTAAAACGCATTTTTTAAATTTGGTTTTCCGTAATGATAGTATTAATTTGACTATATACGTGATATTTGATAACAATTTGCAAAAAAAAACAACTTTATACTCAATTTTTTAGAAAACTAAATCAAATCAAATCAAAAAAAAATATTCTACAAAATCGACTCCAAATATTATGTAGATTCACTCGTTTCCCGCTTGTACGTCGAGTTTTGTAACACCCTGTATAAGTTAGCCTATTATTATTATTAAGGCGATGATATGTCAGAGGCAATAGAGTGTTGCATTATTTTAAACAAAACACCACAAAACCATTCATCTTCTCCTGAAGTCCATTTCTACATAGTCCATCCATCATCTTCCTGGGTCTGCCTCTAGGACGCTTTCATTAAGGGATCCATTTAGTTAGGACTTACAGAATTTCACTTCTGTTAATATACCTACATGCTTAATTCTTCCAGATGTGATTCACACAGTGGGCCCGCAAGACAAGTCCAGCGAGGTGCTGATGTCTGCGTACCAGAGCTGCTTCCGCCTGCAGCGCGAGCACCACCTGGGCTCCGTGGCCCTCCCGTGCGTGTCCACCGGCGTGTACGGCTTCCCCAACCGCCCCGCGGCGCACGTGGCCTGCGCCGCCGCGCGCCGCTGCCTGGAGGACGACCTCAAGATGGGCGACGGCTGCGTGAGGAGGGTCATCTTCTGCACTTTCCTCAAGGAGGATTATGAGATATACCAGACTGTTGCGCAGCTCTATTTCCCCACGGAGTAGCCCTGTAAATGCGGCTTCTGTTGTTGTCCAAGTCAAAATGCTGTCCACTGTCGAAAGGAATTTAATATCCACTGCTAGGGGCAAAAGCGCAGAGCCTAGACTGCACCCTAGCTATACATTTGGCACTTCTAATGCGTCTCAAATACATGGTGTAACAAAACTGGATGTACAAGTGGGAAACCAGTGAATCTACGTCATATTTGGAATTGATTTTGAAGAATACATTTTTTTGATTTGACCCATAATTTTGAAAAAATTGAGTACGAAGTAATAATTATTAATTAATTATATATTATTGATATCTCAACAGAGACAGAGAAACTCAGGAAACGAATGTGGGTTATCTAGGCGTTGACAGGGCTTATGACCTGTCATTGGCTGGGTTAAGTGGCCACGTTCGTTTCCAGAGTTTCTCTGTCTCTGTTGAGATATCAATAATATCTGATATCAGCCCAGCATGGGTATAATCCAGTAATTTGTCTACAAGTATTTGTATTCGTTCAAAATGTTGTTGTTAAAAATTAATTATATAATTAATAGTATCCATAAAGAAAACAAAATAAAAAGCCGCATTTTAATATGAATTTATCCAATTTTACTTAATCTGCGGTACTTATGAAAGCTTCTACGAGAAGAAAAAAACATTTTTTTCAAGCTCAGATTCAAAAGTCATATTACACATTCGTCCCCAAATATAATGTAGATTCACCAGTTTTCGGGTTGTACTATGAGTTTTGTAACTTCATATACATGGGGACAAAAGGAGTCTATATTCCAGGTCTGCAGACTATGAACTTAGTGCTAGGGAGTCGTTTGAGTTCCGAGATTTTGTCTCTGGCGTTGAAGATTGATACTTATTTGCAAATATGTTATGTATTCTCTTTTTATTAAAAGCCTGTATAGGCGTGTATAATGAATAAATAAAATAAATAAATTACAGGCTTCAAACAAGAATTTAAGAGAAGTGACATTCCATACTTGAAAAATACTACCGTGTCTGAGGTGTCTAGTTACCCACTACGTCATCAATAGGCATCTATGTCATCGCTAGACATCTACATCACATGTTTCGTGTATTGGCCTAAGTGCTAGTATCTTTAGACAGTGGAATTTGATAATAAATGGTGTTATAACATTAACCCTAGGAAGCGTATATTTTTAGAAAATTTGTATGGAAACGCCCCTTTTAGTGAATTCTTGTTCGAAGATTACAGGTGAACTATTTTGTAAATTTTAGATATTATTGAATAAAAAACCATAAAAACGGGACATCAAATATGTTGGTTAATATGTGAAGATTTTTATTAAAAAAATATATTAACCAAAGAATATAGAACAAATAGAAGCGGTATTAGGCCACTGCCCATACAAAAACTTGGTGCCGTAAACAATCCTATGTTTCCATGGCAACTGTTGCAGTGTTGCTAGGTTACTATAAAACGTAGTGTTTTGTCAGACTGAAATGTTCGCGAGGAATATATTTTTCTCATACAATTTTTTTTGACAGCTGTACTTTAATTTTTTATTTTTTATTTATTTACACCCCCATTCCGACTGTTTTCACTATAGGTTCATGCGATGGCTCAGTATTGCGCTATTGAGTCCCTTTTTTCCCACCAAAAACGTTTTTTATACAAAATATTAGCTAAAACATCACATTAATTTTTCTCCATACTAAATTTTCGCATTCCGACAAGAAACTCATTGATGACAAACTGTCATTTTAATCAAGTTATATTTAATAGACAGTGAGGGTTTGCTGCAGTCCAACACTACAAAGAGATTACTATGTATAAATGAAATGTTTTAAATTGTTGTACTATTTGTATATTCATATGAATAAATAAAATATTTTACACAAATTGGTTTCATTTCACATAAGCGTACTTTTCAAGTTAATGTGGGCGTAGTGGCCAAGATGCTGGATTCACGACACGGAGGTTTCAGTTTTGATTATTTTCTGGGGGTTAGTGCTAGAAGTCCCTATGTCAGATTTGGGTCAAAGTGCATTAGGTATCAGAAACCACTCATAAATGACCACTCTTTTAATGCTATATGTGCCTATGTCAGCCACTGAAAGGTGTTTAAGAAAATAATCATAATGTATATATTATGTTAAAAAGTAATTATCACCTTTTGTTTATAAGAAATAATCAATTCCCTCTCCTGAACAATGCAATTTTTTCACATCGGCACTTCTAGCATTAATCCCCAGATTTTAAGATGTTGTTCCACTCTATTATTGGGCCTCCTGGGCAATCAACAAACATTTAATGTATAAAAGAAAGAAATTTTTCATTTACAAACCATTATCTGAAATTAATCTACTGTTAAAACCGCCGTTCAGATGTTTTGATATGAAAACTGTAAAAATAAAAAGATAACCTGACGTACCAAGTTTGATTATGTTAGCATGGCATCGTGTTTTGAAATATCGCAAAGGTTTTTACTGCACGGATCAATTATTATTTAATCATTTTAAAAATAGTCTAAAAATGCTGCATCAACCATTGAAATATAATATTTATAATGTTGTGGTATCAACAAATACAGTAAACAGTGGTTTTTAAAAATCTGTCAACTCTCCATTATTCGCGCCACGTATATGTTTAGTGCTGCCACTACTCAGAAATTTTATAATTTAATGCAGTACTTAAAAAATTGACATCAGTATAACTTTGACCAAATTTTTTTTGACGAGAAGTTTTGGAAAACTTGAATTAATACGTAAGAACTAGACACTTAACTAGAGTAAATTTTGTTTAGAATCAAATACCAATTCCAAAAATTATTTTGCTCATAAAGAGATCAGTATCCAGTTATTTCAAAACTCTAAAAGTTGCAGTTGTAAAGGAAATAATTATGCAAAAACTCGTTAATGTTTTATTAAAGGAATATTGATTTGAAAACACGTAGAACCTATGGTAGATTTTAGCAGCACAATTAAAAATACTCTCCTAAATATGTTTCAATCAATGCAATTCATGACAGAAAAGAGATTATAAATTAAATTCTCCGATAACCCACACCGTGGTTAAAAACTTAGCTGATAAATATTTAAAAATTAGAAGGACAGCATTGCTTTATATATTATTAAACAGTAGGTATAGCCGTCTGTTTATTGTATCTCCATATTATAGATAGTAGATTAAGTTGTTTGACATTAAGCGGTCGATATTAGGTATGGTATCTCTAAAACTGGTATATCTAGGTACAATAATTTAAATATCATTTGATTATTTTCAATAAAATATGGGTTTTGCTTTTTTAAATACTTTTGGAGTACATACTTTCAAAATCAATTTTTTTTTGTTATCGTTGCGATTGTTGAAAAAACAATTCTCATAGCCCAAGATCTAAAGCTCTTTGATCATGAGCGATAATATGGCCATTTTAAGCAAATTAAGTAGGCTAAAATAATTGCTTAAGATTATATAAATCCATGAGATGACACAATGATTTCAATCTTTTATTGAAAAATGGGTTTAATTTTTATTCTGGAAACAAATTATATCCTTCATTTATTTCTAAACATCTCAACAGGCCAAGAGCCCAATTACAGAGGGGTACAACGTCACAAATACCCAGGCTTGAGAAAAATCACTTTTATTTTTTATTGTTCTCACCGGGAATCGAATTGAATAAGTAAAAAGGGCGCGGTCAAACAGTTTGAGCATCGCTGGATTAGGAAAACTGTAAAATGAATAAAATTCGGAACATAAGAAAACTTATCGATCAACAGATTAAAATAAAACTGATATAATAACTAGTTAATAAAATGCATTAAAGGATTGCACTTTAAAAAACGTGTTATTCGGGGGAAAGATGAGAAATTTTGATTAAAATAGTTAAGCGGTTTGAGTGCCGACATTAAACCATTATTAAATTATTTTTTAATAGCTACGATCGATGGAGTGATTTTTCCATTTCCTAAAATAGGATTGATCTACGTAACTCAATTATGATTTGAAAATAATAAATGACCATTTCACGTTCTTAGTTATCGTTCCGCGGAGAGCGCATGCGCTCGCAATTATTCCGGTTTCGGTGACGTATCGTGCGCTGTTGCAGAGTGAAGAGAGAGGCTCTTTTTGTCTCTCTCGCTCTCGAGAGGAATTTCGACGTCTCTTGCAGTTTCACCCGCCAACTTGGCATCGCTGTACTCTCCGTACGGGTAGGTGAAGTCCGCCATCTTGAGAGTAAATTTTTAGGTATGTGTTCGGTTTTACTGGGAATTTGTGAAAAGTGCATCTGATTTCACAATTAAATGGGTGAGTATTTCGCCGTCTTAGGCACGGTAATTCACAGTTTTAGATTTTGATTACGATCCGCGTTCTGAATTCACCCGCGTCAGCTTAAATATCGCGAATTTACGTCACAGTGTTTATGACAGGTACCCCGAGAGCTTTCTAATTATTTTGCTTTTTGCTCGTGTTTGGTCCATGCACGGTCGGCTTTGCGCAATTAGGGAGAAAAATCCCTTAAATTTGGGTAACAGCAGCCCGGCGCCCCTCTGAAAATAAAAATAAAGTATTTTTGGGTGGAGTAGCGAGTACGACAAATTGGCCGCCCGAAGACAGGTGAATTTTGAAGTGGGATAACTCTTTCCTCCCGGCTTTTGAATTTTATGAATTGTAATTGTGTTATTTGGTGTATTTTTCGAATAACGAGGGTGTGTACTATTTTCTGGTGCTTCAAGTGTCAAAATTAGTGTTCGGTTCGATGGCGGGGAGTTTGCTAGTGACAACGTCTTTCTGATTTCTTCTTTGGTCTGTTGCAGGTAGAGAGAAGACCAAGTTTTTGGTATCACCAAGAGCTATCGGTTCTACCTCCGAAAAACCGAGGAGGTAGCGGGACCTAGCGAAGCCGCTGTGAAGTGCTAAATACAACAATAACTAAGTGAAATAATTCGTGATTTTTGTGAAAATGCGAGAACTGTGATAGTTCATATTGAATATTTAAAGTGACCGTTGTGTTGTGAACTGAATTCTGGCTCCGCGCATTGGATTTTCCAGGTGTGTATATCTAATTATATTTCCTATCGCTTTAAACTAATATTTTCAAAATTTCCTACACAATAACTAACAATTGAAGACCCAAGTGGATGTAGCATGAATATTTTTTTAAATCTGCTTTTTTACCTTTGTAAAGGTTTTATAATATACTGCTATATCTTTTGAAACCAAACTGCACATACATATGCAATTGGTGATTTTAGTTGCTCTCAACTAGTGTCTCTACACAAGATGCATTGATTAGTTTGAAATTTTGAAATCGATCAATAGGTGTCTTGCAACCAGCCAAATGTCAATAATTTTAATCAAAAGCAAATTTCATTTAAAAGAGAAGCAATATCATGTATGTGTTTAATATTTATTTTTTGACCGATATGCCCGAAAACTTGCAGGTTAACAACATATTTAAAAAAAATTACGGTTTATTGAATACAAAACCATAAAATTGGGACATAGACACCCATCGACAGACATCCCTTTATGAAAGGAGATAGTCGACAAATTGTCTATTATTCCGACTTTTCACATGCCCACTTTCAAGCACTTGATCATGCCATGCCTTTCTCGGCTTTATACATCCAGGCACACTCTTATATTTTTTAGCTGTTCCTTTATCATTCATTCGCTCTACATGACCGAACCATCGTAAGAGACCTTTATTTTGACATAAGTGCATCTATCGAACATCAGTAAATTTTCATGTCAATTTGACTATCTTATAGTTGAGTAAGATTCCTTAATTTTGATTGAAAATCATTTGTATTTGGAGACTTATTATACATTAATGTTTTTTTTTGTTTTGTTTTGAATTTCACGTTTATTGTGAGAAAGATGACTTGATTTGTGATTCATGTATATACTTACCTAATTAATTTACAAGTTTTTGAAGGTGTGTATGATTTAAGTTTTGGGTTTATCTGTTGCAGTTTTAATGTTATTGTATCCGTACAGTAAATTTAGGCTGGATACCGGATAGTTACCGAACGCCAATCGTATCTCTAGTATGTTTACCATCCAAAAAAATTATTCAAAAGTACAAATCTTTTATATAACAGAAGAATAATAATTTCGTACCAAATATTAGCCAACTAGTGAAAGCAAAGTGCGTTGTGTTTTATTCTTCTAATTACATTAGATCCACATTGAGTTCAGCAAAGCATGACATGTATATTTTCATACCAGAATTAAGAATTTAAGTACCCAGCTATCTCAGCGTATGCAAAAGAGAGATTACGCCCAATTTAGCTTCACTAAGGCCGGTGTTTTGATCATTGGTAAAAGTTAAATTATTAGTAAATTGAATCCAAAAATGCTTAACAATCTTCTCAACAAATGTCACCAGCGAGAAATTCACTTGTAATGTGATATTACGAACGCGAGTTCAATATATACAAGTTTCAAAAATTTGTCATACATGGTTATCAGATGACGGGCGGAATGGGGAATGTTGTAATACATCAACTGGCCACTTAACCCAGCCAATGACAGGTCATAAGCCCTGTAAACGCCTAGATAATCCACATTCGTTTCCAGAGTTTCTCTGTCTCTGTTGGGATATCAATAATATCTGATATTAGCCCAGCATGGGTATAATCCAGTAATTTGTCTACAAGTATTTGAACACATTCAAAAGTAGCTAAAAAACTGCACTGGCTGCGCTTTCCACAAAGGGTAGAATACAAACTCTGTTGGCTAATGTACAAAGCCATGCATGATGCCGCTCCAGAGTATTTAAAAGAGCTTTGCATTCCAGATGAACTAGCTGAAAGACGTCTCACACTTCGATCAGCTACATCTACAGCTATAGGCAGGGTTTTAATACCGATCCGCAATCAGCGCACAAAATTTGGGAGCGCGCTTTTGCGGTTGCGGGCCCTGTGGCTTGGAATGCTCTCCCACCAGAAGTGCGCAACTGTGAGAGTGACGTGATGTTTAACTGAAACTTAAGACCCATTTGTTCTCTAAAACTTTTAATTAATTTTGATAATTGTGTTTCCTTCTCACAGAGTGACTTTCATTGAATACTTGCGAAGATGGTTAATTATAATAACCTGTCTCTTTGTCTTTAAGAAATGACTGAAGCATTGCTACCTCGTAGTGACACAGATCTGAGCTTACATTGTAAAAAAAATGATGTATATTTTTGAATGTACACTGATAATAAAAATCTAGGATACTTGCATGTTTTGTATGTGTGGCTACTTGGGTCAATGCCAAGAATATTCAACGTGTCAAGATCACGTCTGATGTTGAAATCTACGCAAAGCCATCCGTTATTTTAGAGTAAACACAATATTTATGTAAGAAACTAGTACGCTCCGACTAGGCACTGTTCCTTTACTATTGTATACGCCTAAATTGAGCTGATAGTATATTATTAGGAAATCGCTGTATCGGAAATATTTATTCATTTATTTTAAACTTCATTTATTTTTTTTAAATTTACTTATGGGCATTCGGCAATTTCTTCCAACCAACCAATAAAATAAAGTAGTGCAGGTATTTAACGTAAACGCAATAACAGAAAGACACACTCTTCAATACATACACACATATATTATCACACTCAATGTTTGCCTAGAATAGAAGGGTGGTAAAAACAGGAATAAAATGTAAGGAATAGATAGTAAATGTCTTTTCATCCGTTTTTTTAAAAGTGGTGACTTTTTCGGCTTCCTTTATAGCATTTGGGAGTTGATTCCATAGTGGAGCCGCATGCACTGTAAAGGACTTGGAGTAGAAGGAAGAGGTTCTACTTAAGAATGAGTGCCGGTTGCGGAAAACTCATTTGTCTCTGGTTTATAGAGTTTACATAGAAAACTCGCTATACGTGAAATGTCATAACATGTCAAATCAAACTTTCAGGTTAGGAGTTTCTTACCCTTAAAATCCAGTATACTTTTGAAAATAAAGATGTTTCAAAGTTATTGAGACTACTGATTGTGATTTTTGTATACACGGAGATTTTATCCTTTCCCCCGGCTTATCCATATCAGCCAACACATTTTCAAGGATGAATGCAGATTGCCTGAAATCAACTCCTTCACATTTACAACTCATTTAAAATTCCTAATAAATAAAAAACAAAACTTTTAACTTCACTTTAATTTTAGTGGCTGGCAACGAAACAATCACAATATTTTGCCACAGTTCTACTGAACATATTGATGATGAGCTAATAAGTATTTCTTCTTTCTTTCAGCCCCCTACAGCCCAATCCAGATCACACCAACCCTCGTACCAGTGAAAACGACGTAACGCTTGAAATACCTGCGGCTCGCTACTTAATAGAGTACTATAATAATTAATAATACTTGTATTAATCAATAAGTAGTACATTTTTTCTAATTAAACTAAAAACTAATTGATTTAAAATTGCGAATTAATAATAGTGCGTGTTAGGTAATTTTATTAAAGTTCGGTCTACAGGTTCTTAGATTGTTGTATCGCGACTGGCATATTAGATCACTGTTAATCAATTGTCTTATAAGGTATCGTTGTTATTTGATCGTCAACTAAACTTAACTTAATTCGCTGTAATTTGACCGCGATCGAAGCTCGCTTTATTAGACTAATCGCATCACCCCGTGAATCAATTAGCGTACTTCAATCATCTGAGCTTACTGCAATTCGACCGTCATCTCGACCAGTGCAATTTTACTGCAATCCAAGTTCACGGATTTGATCGTCAAGTAAGAATTGCAGTCTATCGTAACCTGTGATAACCTGTCAAGCCCGACTCGAAGTATCGCAGTCTCGCTCGACTGGAGCATCGCAGCCCCGCGTCTCTCCCCTCCACCCGGGGCGGGTATGGATTGACCGCGCCGGCCGCATGAAGAGCACCCCCCCGCGCGGGCGACGAGCAGTGGAAGGCGGACGAGCCCGCGCCGGCCGCCATGTCGGCCGCCATGAGGAGCACGCTGCAGACGGTGCCGGAGCAGCTGGCCGCCGACCACGTGACGACCGCGCGGAGCCCGCCGCGCCGCAGACGGCCGCGCCGCAGAAGGCGCGCGCGCCCGCCATCACTAAGGTAGGACACTCTGTATGCTAGCGGCGAAGGCGTTTCAGCATCTGTTTTCAATTTCAACCGTCATAATAATAATAATTGGATCATTCTTTCAAAAGAAGGATGCACTATGGTAGTCCTTGTAGAACTAGCAATGTTTTTTTCACCTTCTTT
This sequence comes from Micrasema minimum, assembly GCA_022494985.1. Lineage (NCBI taxonomy): Eukaryota > Metazoa > Arthropoda > Insecta > Trichoptera > Brachycentridae > Micrasema > Micrasema minimum. Next base: position 18,859 of record JAGVSP010003223.1, on the reverse strand, counting down.
AAACAATTTCAATTCTATTACTGATAATCTGATACCAATGTAAAAACCCACCTCTACTCTATTTTTAATGACCCATAGACTAGTTTTGGTTTTATGGCTCTTTCTTCTGGACTGTATATGTATGAACTTCAATGTTGTATACAGTTCTGCAATGCAATCTGTATAAATTTAATTAAGTATAATGGCGAATTCAGTTTTTGATTTATAGATTCAATTAAATAGAAACAACAGTGATTAAACGAGCAACTTTGATAATGTAGCAGTCCTCCCTTATATAAGGTCACTATGTTATCTATCATTATCATTCAGTAGATTGTAATAAAACATACTCTTCTGTACTGTAAATATCCACTTGATGACAGTAGATGTATAAACTATTCAATCTCTATCCACTGGGCCAATCTGCTAACCGATACATAACTCCTATACAAAGTTAGCGCATAATGTTATAATGTCATCCCTCATACTGCAAATACTCGCTAGGTATATTGACAGTGAAAATGTCTTGTGAATGCCAGTTCTATCTAGCCAGTTCCAACCCGTTTGGATGGATTTTTCAGTATAGGGCCATCAAAAATACATTATGACAATATTTATTTTATTTTATTTCCATGAATTCGATACCTAGGTACCATTTAAAAATGAATAATATTTGTTGTAATAGATGTCTGAAACGTTTTCAATGCTGTGAATGATTTTCCTTGTTTTTTATGTGATGTTCTTCATTTGTGAATATTTGGATATCGGATTTGTCGCCATTGTGTTGTTTATAGAAGATCGACGCTCATTTAAAATGAAACGGTTTTTATTTTGCGTTCTATAATACGTAAATAAATTTGTTACTCCTAAGTTTGCTCAAATTAAAACACTGCATACAAAATACACATTTTTCTTTCAATCTTCTGTTGAGGAAAAGCTTACACGTGGTGAATTATTCAAAATGTGCACTGCTTTGTAAACTATTTTGATAACATATGCCATGTACGATTTATTTTGACTAAGATGGATGTAAAAATGTGATTTATGTAATAAACGGGGTTGTAATGGGAGCAACCCTTCAATCGTCACCTTTTATAAGTTACTGCGACCTCAAACCTCAAATTTTTAAGGATATTTCTATTATTATTAAGTTTATTTACAGCTTTAAGCTAAAGCGTGTATCACTATTATACATATTATGTAAAAAATGAAACTAAGAACATGGCTTAATGTCATTTTTATATTTGTCTATTTGGTTCTGATTAAATTTGTGCTTATCACTTTCTCGGGAAGGGATCATTACATTGATCAGAATTCAGTTTGGGAAGAACTGACAATTCGACGTGGAGAACTCTTGACATTACCGATTAAGTGGGTTCTTGAATTTTTTAGTTGGCTCAAAGAAATTGCTTTAAAATCAATAATGTAGGTACTATACTTTACAGTTTTACATTTCTATCAGACAAAATGGCAAGATTGTCGCCGTTCAGACAAAAGTCACAAATTCTAAAAAAACTGTTTGAAGTAATCAATGTTGGCAATTATGCGGTCAAATCTTCACTTTTTAATTGTTTTCTTTTAATCTACATAGTGCATTACTCGATAAGTGGAGAAAATGACGTTTCCCTAACTAACTAACTAACTAACCATCACGCCATTTCCCCGAAGGGGTAGGCAGAGAGGATAGAACGCCACACAACCCTGTCCTGGCATACTTCTCTTGCTTCCTCCACATTCATACATCTTCTCATGCACGCACGTCGATTATTCCGACTTCTTACATGCCCACTTTTAAGCACTTGTTTTACTTGATCATGCCATGTCTTTGTCGGCCTTCCTCGACTTCTACATCCAGGCACAGTTGCATCATATATTTTTTTAGCCCGTTCTTTCATCATCCATTCGCTCTACATGACCGAACCGACGTAAAAGACCTTTAACGGTAACTTAATTTTGTCGATAACGCTTATCTCAGCCTTGCATTCTGCTCTAAAATCAACATTAGTGCACCTATCATACATAGTTTTACCACACATTCGCCTGAGAGATCGCATTTCAACTGCATTCAATTTACTTTCATCCTTATTTTTCTTCCCTAATAAACTTTATAACTTTTTCTATGGATTGCGATTCAAATCAAAATTTTCTTAGACTAAGTTAGTAACTATTTAGAGAAATGTGTGGATTTAGAAAAAAAAAAACAAATTTTCCTATCGGAGTGAACGTGTTAATCGATGATTTGCTCCCATCGTGGGATCAAAGTTTGCAAAACAATTTATAATCTGAAACAGAACAACAGTTAAGCGAAAGAAAGGTTCAGCATTCGTGAAAAAATTAACTTACTGATAGAATTGAGAAAGGTCTTTTACAGTGGTTCGGTGGAGCGAATACATTATGATTGAACGGCTGAAATAATCCTAATGTGCCTAGGTGTAGAAGTCGAGGAAGGCTTAGAAAGACATGGTGTGATCAGGTACTCGGAAATGGTAAAGTGAAAAGTTAGAATAAGAATAAGATTCCGGAAAGAGGATCCGGGTTCGATTCCCGGTGAGAATACAAAAAATCAAAAAGTGATTTTTCTCAAGCCTGGGTTTTTGTGATGCTGTTCCCCTCTGTAATTGGGCCTCCTGGCCTGTTGAGGTGGTTAAAAAAAAAGATGTATGAATGTGGAGGTAGCAAGGGAAGAGTGCAGGGACCGAGCGGTGTGGCATTCTATCCTCTCTGTCTACTTTTTGGTGAAATAGTGTGATTGTTGGTTAGCTAAGAAAATATAGAAGGCATTTTATTGATTCCATCAATTCATCAACAGTAAAAAAGTAATTTTTTTCACACTCATCTATTATTATCTACACATGTTTTTTTTTCTTATTTTAATGTATTTATGAGATTCTTAACCTTACTGTTACCTAGAAAAGGAACTTAAAACAACCTTTTCAGTGATGAAAAATGTAAATATCAAGTTTTTTCATTGAGAGATATTATAGATAAGGTAAAGTTGAATCAGGAATATGTTAGGCGGATATTATTAGATGACCTTTCATAGCTTGCCCTAGCATACTGTATGATATTATGCATTTCAAACTGTATACAAACACTTCATAGAGCCGTCAGTTTGCGCTCAGTTTTATTCACTACGTTTTGATCTGTAATATGTAATATTTTTGGGTTAATATTTTATTTTATTTTATTTTTATTCGGGATACAGACAGATGTACAGGTAAAACATAATATAATAATAAAAACTAATAATTAACAATAACATGCCTGCCATCCAATTATATGTATCCGCAGGTAGCTTTAAACAGTTAAAAAGAATCTACTTATAATAATAATAAATATTTGTCATCTTAAGTCTGTAAGTTTTTAAGTTCCTTTATATATTTGTTATATGGGGTATTAAACATATCTAAGCTATTAAATTTATCATCAAACGCCTTACAAATTCGAGGAAATATTATTGAAGTTATACTTCTTTGCGCCCGTTAGACATTTTGGGGTGGGATGTTGGTCGAGAAACCGCGTCACGCTGATTTTTAAGAGAAAATGGCGCCACAGTCACTGATGCTTGTATTGGTCTGACTTTGACAGTTGTCATTTCTTTTGTTTATTTACTTCTTACGCGTCATTTTAGCGAATTATCTTTTTAGAAAATACGCTATTGCAATGGCTTCGGTTTTTCTCCATGACTTAAAGATGAAAGAATGATTATAGAAGAAATAACTGATAATGATAATATAGGTGTATAATATAATAATGAAGTCACGTATAATATATATTGAATATAAATATATATTGAATAATATTGAAAAATGTCTTATATTTCATTTATATATCCTGTCTGTTTGTGTGCGTGAGTGGGTGTATGAGAATGGCCAAAGAAGTATAACTTCCACCGTGTGGTCCGACGCACACCGATTTTTATTATTATAGGCAGGCAGCTTTTGCTGTTGCGCCTATATCTTTTGTACTGCTTCTTGTCTGCCTTCTGCATCTACTGACCGTAGTGGAGTGGACAACTAGGCCTGGCAATTTGTTCCAGTCTGAAACCACCCTACTGGGAAGGAAGTTTTTCTTGGGGTTGAGGTGGAATTGGGGACGATGGAGCTTCCAGTTGTGGCCCCGTAGGTTGGTGTTGGGATGTAATATGAAATATCTTTTAAAGTTAGTTAATAGGACTCCATTGGTTCATTATACACCAGTCAAGGTTTTTAGCCCCAAAATTTTTCAATCTATTGCCAACAAACATAAAGACTTGTACATGGTTGGCTGATGGGAGTGGGGAAAGGGTTGCTGATCTATTTAAAATCCAAACCTGATAGTGTGAGGCATTTCGGAACTAAAAACATTCTAAAATGTAAACATATTTATGTAATAAAAGAGGTCATGTAAAAAGAACGCTGGCGGTCAAGCTGCGCATTAGCGAATTAGGCGATTATTGGTCTTATCGATTGATATAGCATTTATTTTGTAGAACTCCATGATATCTTATGTTAAAATCAAAAACCGATTTTTTTGGTTCTACGTGATTTTATTATCAAGTTAGTGACAATTGTTTCGCCTTGTAAGGGCATTATCAAACTGTGGCGTTGAAACATTAACATCTTATTTTATACAATATTGGCTTATTTTTACAAATTTTTTACTAAATCCACAGTTGTTCCTCTCCCTATTCTTAAAAACTGTAACTAATAAGCCAATATTGTATAAAATAAGATGTAAATGTTTCAACGCCACAGTTTGATAATGCCCTTACAAGGCGAAACAATTGTCACTAACTTGATAATAAAATTACGTAGAACCAAAAAAATCGTTTTTTGATTTTAACATAAGATTATCGGTCTTATTTGCGACGCGGGGTGGGCGGGTCACTTTTATTTTATTTATTTATTTATTAATTTAATTTGTACAAAATACTTTGCTCTCCCAATTGAGTTACAAAACTCATTCTGGGACAGATATTAGAAAAAGAAAGACTAAATATTACAATACTTCAGATTACAGAGTTACCAATGCTAAATTTAAAAATACAATAATCACAAAAGGAACAATATAGAAAAATTAGCCATTATCATTATTAATAAATCTTTTTTTATTCCGCTTTTTCTTGATAAAACTGAATTTATTTTTATTTATTTATTTAATTATTTTATTTATTATTTTTATTTAGATGACGCGATCTATATCACACATGAAGTATTAATATAAAAATCACATACATATGTGTATATTTATATTTTCCTTTTTACAATTCATTCAATAAATCCAATAAACATCAATATTTTTTTATCGTTTGATCGAGAAAACAGTACAGGTCAGCGACCAATTGGAATTTTAATATGATTCTTACGCAATGTAATAATAAATTTATAGGCATCATTATTTTCAGTACGCGCGTAATTGAATAGTTTTTTATAGTTTCGATAACGATTTAACACGTTAGCACTAGTGCCGTGAGTCACCCGCGACTTGTGGTCACCTTATCTTCCGTTTCTCGCAACCGCAGGGTGCTTAGCACAGCCGAGTGCAGAGACAGAGAAACGAATGTGGATTGTCTAGGCGTTTACAGGGCTTATGACAGTGTACCGAGTAGTTTTCTTTTTATTGAAATAATTAATTTAATTTTCACATATTTTAATTTGTAATACATACCTTGGACTGGCGCTGAAGCGTAAGACTGATCATCTCACCTTCAAAACACGCTGCTAACCATAGTCTGTTTATCCTCTCCAGAACACTAGTAATAATATCCCAGGCGCGTGATATGCACGTGCCGTGCGTTTAAAACTAGGTCGCGGTAAGCGCACCCATTTTAGTACCTGACGCGGATCTTTGTACATCAAAAAATTGGTTGGTACGTGATTAATATGATCGATTGCGGATAAATTTACTCACTAACCATCACGCCATTTCCCCGTAGGGGTAGGCAGAGAGATAGAGAACGCCATACCACTCTGTCCTGACAGACTTCCTTTGGGTTCCTCTACATTCATACATCATCTCTCATGCACATACGCCGGTTATTCAGACTTTTCACACGTCCACTTTCAAGTACTCGACGTACTTGGTCATGCCACGTCTTTCTCGGCCTTCCGCGGCTTCTGCATCCGGGCACACTTGCATTTAAACTTCTCTTAGCCGTTCTTTCATCACGCATTCGCTCCACATGACCAAACCATCGTAAAGCCCTTAATTTTGTCGATAATGCTAAACATGTTAAAATTATCTTGGAAAAGAAAAATAATCATGTAAATAAAAGTAAAATGATGTCGATAACTAGGAATCCTAATCCTAATCCTAATGTCTACTGTTCTCGACTCTGTGAATAGAGTATAGTAGCTACCACATGTGCGCCGTTGGGTGCGGATAATAAGGGAATGAATTAATGGAAAATATACATACTCGGGTATTTACTCGGGTAAATTAATGTAATTGAAAGCGGCCTACAGTTTGTCAAAAATATTACGAATGCCGCAAATTAATGTACCCAAAGTCAACTAGGTAGGTATAATGTGTCAAACACGATTTTTCGTTTACCAATGACGTCACTCGCCCTGTCAAAAACTTTCGTAATCTTTGTTCGAATCAAGTCCCATACGAGGTGTTTGGGACGCAAACCAAACAAATAGGTACCAAGATAGTCGATACATTTCGATAGTCATCTGTGATAGGGCTGTAGCTCGATCACAGATCACTATCGACGCGGTAATAAGCGACGTGATAACGATTTCTTACCATGGATGTTTAACGTTTTCGCGATCACAATGGAACACGCGTTAAAAGTTATCGATCGGGATTATTAAACGAGCGCATCAAGTCGCGAGCCATTTCCCGAGATATATCTTTTTCGCACATATCTTCTTTCAATCTTTCTCGAGTGCCGTATTGCATTTAGCTGGCGTTCGGCAAGCCAAATATTGAGAAAAGCAGTCGACATAATAAACAATCCGACACGCGCGTTGACTTGACGTTTGGCCGCGATATTCATTATCATCTATGGTGCTCGGCCACGGTGAACGTGGTATGAACGTATGTTCATTGTGATCGGTCAAATGGTTAGCGTTAGCACGTGGTTAGCACGTTTTTAAAACTACGTCGATAGTTATCTGTGATTGAGCTCCAGTAGCTCAAGCACAGATAACTATCGACGTAGTTAAAAGCGTGCTATTCACGTGCTAACTCTAACGATTTGAGCGATCCCAATGACATAACGTTTTAATACCGCGAGCATTGACGATCTGAGCCGAGCGGAGCCGAACTAGGCTATATATCGCGGCCTTATGTCAAATGTCAAATCATCGCGCTTGTCGGATTTTTTATTATTTCGACTGCTTTTCTCAATATTGGCTTGCCGAAAACCGGCTAAATTATAATAAAGATTGAATGAAGATTTGTGCGAAAAGATATATCTCGGGAAATGGCTCGCGACTAGTATGTGCTCGTTTAATAATCCCGATCGATAACTTTTAACGCGTGTTCCATTGTGATCGCGAAAACGTTAAACATCCATGGTAAGAAATCGTTATCACGTCGCTTATTACCGAGTCGGTACTGATCTGTGATCGAGCAACAGGTTTATAGGTTTTTACCACGCGCGGTAGCCTCGCATTACCCGTCTCTATTTTCCCTTATTACCGGGCGGCTAGATGAAGGCGCCAGACCGGTCTCCGGGTCCAAGAAAGTAGAATAAAATAGATTTGACGTAATTAAACGCATTGCATGATAGATGGCCGTGCGAAATTACCTCTCACCAGGTGTCTCCAACTTAGATTCTATTAGAATGTCTCAAAACAGATGTGGTTAAAACAGAGACATGTTGAGTTAACTAGACAAGCTATTTCAAAGAGAACTGTCCAAATTTTATGTTCCATTTGTGTTTTGCAGTGAAACAAAGACAACCATATCTATCTTCCACTATCTAATACATTTTAATCATTCTGTTTCCCTCAAACAAGCTGAAATTGAAACAATTGTATAAATTTTCCTAGGTCAAGGACATGACAAAGAACCGAAGAAAATAGCTCATCTATGAAAATTAATATAACTAACTAACTAACTAACCATCACGCCATTTCCCCGTAGGGGTAGGCAGAGAGAATAGAACGCCATACCACTCTGTCCTGACAGACTTCCTTTGCTTCCTCTACATTCATACATCTTCTCATGGACATACGCCGATTATTCCGACTTTTCACATGTCCACTTTCAAGTAATTGTCGTACTAAGTCATGCCATGTCTTTCTCGGCCTTCCGCGGCTTCTACATCCAAGCACACTTGCATTTAAACTTCTTTTAGCCGTTCTTTCATCACTTATCGCTCCACATGATGTAACGTAGAGGGTGAGAGGCTTGCCTGATTGGCTCCACAACCTCCGACGCTCACCTGCATAGCTCAATCAGTTAGCAAAAGACTCACGAAAATTTATAAAAGTAAGCAAGGATTGAAATACCACAGAGTTCAGAATATAAATAAAACAAAGCTATAGAAATTCAATGTGTGTAATTAAAATATAAATATGTTTACAAGGTTAAAGAAGATGTGTTAGGCACGGTAAGTATATAGGTTATAATTTTGACAAGATATAACAAAGATATAATTGCAAATATAGTTGAAAACTTAAGTAATGAATCCATCCCATCGAATCATTCATACTGGAATTTACAATTAAAAAGTTCTACGTCGAAGATTAAAGAAAAAAACAGGCTAGTGTTGAGATGAACGAAGTGATTTGGAGGTTAAGAATTTAATTTTATGTAGAGGTGAAATTTTGAAGAGAGGTGAAGAATCCATGTATCGTCATTGTGCAGTGTCCACATCAGGACCTGCACGAGGTGAAGCTTTGTTAATTAGTCCTTTGAGGCATCAAATTGTAAATATATATCCTCACACGTGGTCCAGAATTTCACGCGTGAGCGATGACGGATATGGGATAATATCTGCGTTCCGTGATGTACCGGTCAGCGTGTGACACTCGGTAACTAGCTGATAACTAGACACGGATCAGTGTCTAGGCCATTTTTAATTTATAAAATTCTAATATTATGTCAGGAGTAAGGAAGTATATAAAGGGAGGGAATTAGACCTGAAAAGATTAAAGTGACTGGGCTGTAGTACGTAGTTTTGATTCGGGGATGGAAGTTAATATTAAAAAGCTATAAACACTTACGATTACGTCTTCATTCCCCAGGATTTATGCCGGGTCGGCCTGAATAGAAAATAAATGCGGCCGTTCGCCATGACAGTTATTTTTGCAAGAAGGAATCATAGACGAAAAAGCTCAGAACGAGATTTCACTTACCATAGAGCAGATTCTGTGGTAATGAAATAAGGTAGAATTAACGGGGTCAAAAGTTGGTTTAAAGCTTGTTTTATTTTGTATCTGCCAGTTTTTGGAGCAATATGCGTTTTCACCAGTCGATGGGAGAACTGGATCGTCTGTACGTAAGTCAATATTTTGCATTTCTGAGATAAGGTTCGAAATAAATATTCATCTAGGTCATCTACAGAGAAATACATATAAGTTGCTTGATCATTCACATATTTAATAATAATTGCCTTTTTTGATTAACCGAGTTAATAGAACACGTACAAGTAGTCTTAAAAAAAAAAATACCAGTAGATAAAAAATTAATACCACTCGCTTAAACAATACGTTTTTCGTACCAAAGTACCCCCGAACGAGCCATAAAAAAACAAAATGTGGGTATAATACTTTTCGAAGTAAATCTCAAGATATGTTTTTGTTTTGATTTATTATGTTTAATTAAACAAATAAAACGCATTTGTCTCTTACGTAATTATTCTTAAAGCATCCGCTTTTTATAATTGGGAAGTACGTTTACAAGAGACGGAAATGTGGATAAGGACATTGAGAGAAGGGTTAGTGCCGGAAAGAGAGTTAATGGTACCTTAAAATCGATAGTGACAAATAAGAACTTATCGAAGGAAGCAAAATTGGCAGTACACAACGGAGTTCTGGTACCAACCCTTATGTATGGTAGTGAAGCGCGGTGTTGGAAAAATAAGGATGAAAGTAGACTGAATGCTGTTGAAATGCAATCTATGTGTGGTAAGACTATGTATGATAGGTGTACAAATGTCGAAATTAGAGCAGAGTGCAAGGCATTATCGACAAAATTAAGAAAGGGTTTTTACGATGGTTTGGTCACGTGGAGCGAATGAGTGATGAAAGAACGGCTAAAAGAAGTTTAAATGCAAGTGTGCCTGGATGTAAAAGCCGAGGAAGGCCAAGAAAGACATGGCATGACCAAGTACGACAAGTACTTGAAAGTGGACAAGTGAAAAGTCGGAATAATCGGCGTACGTGCATGAGAAGATGTATGAATGAAGAGGAAGCAAAGGAAGTATGTCAGGACAGAGTGGCATGGCGTTCTATCGTACGGGGAAATGGCGGGATGGTTAGTTAGACCGCAAAGAGACTAAATTCGCGTGCCAAATTTTGATAGTGCTAGTAGGTTCTCAGTCAGTTTATCGAAATTTGAATTGAATGAGATAGGCGCCTTAGCAGCATAATATATTATTTCCTTCTGATTTTGAGTCGGTGCCCTGTTTTCTAACACCATAATAAAAAATGAAAAGTGAATTAGTACGCTATGGTTTAAGACGGTCCAACTGCACTGCCAAAACCCGAGATTCTATATTTTTTAGAATAAAAGCAATGGGTTTTTATTTACAAATAGTAGTTATTTGAAGCGTTAAAAATCGAATGCCGATTTAATCAATGAAATAAACAAATCGCTTTTACTGACGGGAAATTTAAAACAGCTCAGCCGCGCGATTGTAGAGATTTAATAAATGAATGTATTTCTGATAAAAATTGCAGTATGTAGTGTTTTTACAGGACGCGTGGTGTGACGTTTGCAAAGGACTGCATCATCTTTAAAGACTGTAAATGGAGCCGACATGAAGTTACATTAAATAATGGGAAAGTGATTGGTCGCGTTTTCTTTCGATCCAGTTTTAACCCACCCATCTCCGCGTTGACTTACTGTTGCTCGATCACAGATCACTATCGACTCGGTAATAAGCGACGTGATAACGATTTCTTACTCATGGATGTTTTTTTTTATTTTTTTTTATTTTTTTATTTATACAAAAATAACATTAAAATAGGAAAAAGAAAAATAAGGAATTCTTTTTCTTTTTCAATCTAATGCTCCCTAGGAGTTTTAACAATAAAACTCATTTAGGGACAAATAAAAAACACATATTCATTTTATTCTAATACGCACTGACATCACTTAGATCATAAAATAAACACAATATATACAAAAAACAGAACCAATCCAATGAAAACATAAAACCTAAAGAAACAATCAAGTGAATTATAACAGTAACAGCAAAACCATATATTATATCGACGCAAGTAGAAAGGGTATCATCAAAAATACTTATTAAAATAATATTTTTTCAAATCAGAGGTCCTGTTTCGATAGTTATATACAGGGATCTTAAACATGTCAGGTAACAAATCAAATTCGGAAAATGCTATGTATTTTAGGGATCTTGTACCGAATGTACGTTTTCGCGATCACAATGAAACACGCGTTAAAAGTTATCGATCGGGATTATTACACGAGCGCATCAAGTCGCGAGCCCTTTCCCGAGATATATATACTTCGCACATATCTTCATTCAATCTTTCTCGAGTGCCGTATTGCATTTAGCCGGCGTTCAGCAAGCCAAATATTGAGAAAAGCAGTCGACATAATAAACAATCCGACATGCGCGATGATTTGACGTTTGACGTCTGGCCGCGATATCGCGAGCCGAGCATTCTCGAGCGTTGCTTCGGCAATGATCGGCTCGGCGAACGTGGTATGAAGTATGAATATGAACGAATGTTTATTGTGATCGGTCAAATCGTTAGCGTTAGCACGTGGTTAGCACGTTTTTAACTACGTCGATAGTTATCTGTGATTGAGCAACTGGGATAGTGTTATTTATTGACGAGAATTTATCGCTATACGCTAGAAATTTTTTCGGCTCGTATTCCGAATGGCCCGGTTGGGTATTTCATAGTTTTTCCGTTCTTTGCCGCAGTACGGCGTGTATGAAAGGTATTAATCAAAATATATTTTTTTAAAGTTAACAGGAATAAATGCTGATTTTTCCAGAGACAGGTTAAGTTAACTAGACAAGCTATTTCAAATAGAATTGTCAAAATTTTATGTTCCTTTTGTATTTTGCAGTGAAACAATTATTATTATTTTTATATTTATTATACCATATCCCTCCCTATGTGGAGCATATGGAATCCACAAACTGCCTCCAGGCCAAGCGATCGTCCGCCAGCTCCCGTGCATCCTTCCAAGTCAAGTCCACGTCCCGCAGCTCTGACGCAAACTGCCGACGAATTGTCAACAGTGGACGACCAGGACGCCGAGAACCTGATGCCTCGTAAAATAGGCAAGTATGGTGGCGGCTCTCGGGAGGCATACGTAGTATATGGCCTAGCCAGCCGAAACGCCTTCGCCGGATGACAGTAGATAGCAGTGAAACAAATACAACTATATCTATCTTCCACTATCTAATACATTTTAATCACTCTAACAAGTTGAGTTTGAGTCAAAATTGACTCAATCTTCCTAGGACTAGGACATACAAGGAACGAAAGAAAATAGCCTATCTATATTGTTTATTGAATCGGCGTTAACATTGTGGAATAACACATTGAATTATATAAATAAAACACTTAGGTTTTTTGTCCACTGAGTTTTATTTTTTAACACGACATGTTAACACTCTCAAAGAGTAGAACGAACGTGTTCGCTATCGTTTATTGATAAGGACTTATTTGTAGGAAAAAATACATTCGTAAATGAAACTTAGCACGTAGGTACTTTCGATGGGCTATTAACATGAAATTTTCTGCAAATGCAGAAAAATAATGCAGTAAATCAGAACTCCATCAGTGCAATCCGTTCGTAAATCGCATAACCAATAAGCGAGATATGATAATTTTAATGTTTACAAAATTTAAACTTTAAATTACCATATCTCGCTTATTGATTATCCGATTTACAAGCGGAATGCATCGATGCTTTATGATTTATTGCTGAGTTTTTTCGTCAATCATTAAAACTGTACATTTTTACGTTTTATGATTCACTTCGTTATAAATAATAATTGGACGCCATTTTAAAATCGGCAATATCTGTTCCACTTTTTGTACGATGACTCAACATAACTTTAATGCTCTTGTGATGTTAGATTTTTCTGGGTTATTATGGCGCGAAACGATTCGGTATGGAGACTCCAGTGTGCCGTATGTTAGATTTAATCATTATTATTATAATGAACCAATTTTTAAACCATCACGCCTTTTCACTGAAGATAGGCGGAGAGGATAGAACGCCACACCACTCTTCCTGGCACACTTTTTTCGCTTCTTCCACATTCATACTATATTCTCTCACGCACGCTATTTTTTAAACTCTGTTGCTCGATCACAGATCAGTACCAACTCGGTAATAAGCGACGTGATAACGATTTCTTACCCATGGATGTTTAACGTTTTCGCGATCACAATGGAACACGCGTTAAAAGTTATTGATCGGGATTATTAAACGAGCTCATACTAGTCGCGAGCCATTTCCCGAGATATATCTTATTCGCACAAATCTTCATTCAATCTTTATTATAATTTAGCCGGTTTTCGGCAAGCCAATATTGAGAAAAGCAGTCGAAATAATAAAAAATCCGACAAGCGCGATGATTTGACGTTTGACATAAGGCCGCGATATATAGCGTACTTCGGCTCCGCTCGGCTCAGATCGTCAATGCTCGCGGTATTAAAACGTTATGTCATTGGGATCGCTCAAATCGTTAGCGTTAGCACGTGAATAGCACGCTTTTAACTACGTCGATAGTTATCTGTGCTTGAGCTACTGGTCTTGTGAAAAATCACCTCAAGGGTGCTGTACAATAAATAGGCTAGATCGCAACACGTCTAGCAGCCGCCAAGCGCATGGATCTAGCCTCCTACAGTTTAAACAGATTTCAATACATTATAATGGACGCTATTTCAAGGTTAAAAAAAAAACTGCATGGATTAATATCGACGGTGGATGCTAACTAACGAACCATAACGCTATTTAAATTTAAAAATTAATATTAAATTACTACTCTTACTTCGCTCAACTTCGGCGAGAAACTCCGAACGATAGTGTGGAGCCTGCATGACGCGTCGAGATGCACTAGCGGATGCATTTTTCGCCGGGCTGCACTCGAATGTGGGACACACGTTGCCGAAACAACGAGTCCCGGTCGCCGGCTTCCTTATATGGTCACCCCAGTCGGCCGCACTCGAAACTCGAAATGTCGCCCTCCATTGTACCGAGACAGGTTGGATCGATGGTTGCATTAAGTTTTTTCTTTTCAGTGCACGTTACTCGCGGTCGATTTTCCGTACAAACGTATTCCTCAATTTTTTCCCTGGAATTAAACATAAGAGCAATGATTTTTTCACACATTTTATTTATTTATTTATTTATTCACGCCCATGGGGCTTTTACAAAACAAATGTAAGTATCAGTACCAAAGTGACATATGTACATACATAATTCAACATAATAATACAGGCATACATAATATGATTTTAAGATAAAGCAAAAGAAAAACAATAAAATAAAATTATAATAATAACTATAATAAAATTATAATAAAAACTATATAAAAAAAAACTATGGACAGTCAATCGAACAGGGATAACTTTTTCGGTGATACACAGTAATGTCGTTAATATTGATTGTTATCTTATGGTACAGAGTATGAAAATATTTTGTAAGGTTATGTTTAATCTGCATTTCATTGGTGTGAAAGATATCGATGGTATCACCTAGTTTGTTGCCAATAATTGCTAGCCTATTTCTTAAACTATGGTAATGCATGTTAGTATGGGTTTTTTCTTTTTGGAACAAAGCATTATACCTAGTAACTCTCTGTGGACCATATCGACCAGATGCATGTTTGTATCGTCTTTTTTAAAAATCTTTTAATCCCCTTTGACAAATAAGATATCAAAAAAGTAAGACGATACAAGCATCTGGTCGATGTCTAAAATGTGTGAAAAAATAATTGCTCGTAAGTATGTTGAAATTCCAAGGAGAAAATCGAGGAATATGTTTGTATGGGACAGCGGTCGCGAGTCACGTGATGTGGTATGCTCTTGATAATAATTATCCCCTCCTTCTAGATCCCCCCTTACTTCCGAAACTCCTCTCCATACCTCACTTCCGATGGTTGAATATTTTCTGTTGTTGTTCGATACATAATTGTTGTACTTGTACTATCTGCCCACTATTTGACAAATAAGATATCAAAAAAATAAGACGATACAAGCATCTGGTCGATGTCTAAAATGTGTGAAAAAATAATTGCTCGTAAGTAAAAATTCCAAGGAGAAAATCGAGGAATACGTTTGTATGGGACAGCGGTCGCGAGTCACGTGATGTGGTGTGCTCTTGATAATAATTATCCCCTCCTTCTAGATCCCCCCTTACTTCCAAAACTCCTCTCCTTACCTCACTTCTCAAAGTTGTATATTTTCTGTTGTTTGATGCATCATTGTTGTACTTGTACTATCTGCCCACTAATCTAATAGCCGTGATTTAAGTTCGTAGACTTGACCCACAAACACCGCTCTGTTTCTGGTTGGTTGGAAGGTATTGCTCTTTAGCAATAAACCCGCCATTGTTCAGAGAAATTAAAAAAACAATTCAATAAGTATGTACAATAATCATACTGTACTAGCAGATAACAGTCTGTTAAATGCTAGCCCTGCGGGGCTTTTCGGCGCTTCCGCGCCTCGATTTTTGGTTGTTCCACCTTTAGTTGACTGGCTTAAAGTCCCAACCATTGATTAATTAATACATGTATTAATGGGGTTCTTCCAGATAACATGAATATTCTTAAAAACGTTATAAAAATATTTGAAGTATATTTTTTACAATTCCAACGATATATAAAACACAATACTCAAAAATTTAGTTTTTATTAATAAATTTATGTTTTAAAAAAACACGAAAATACGCATGATTTTTAACGCCCGTTATTGGCTAATGACGTCATACCCGTCCACCGTGAAAGGCGGGAAATTCATTCCGTAGTGAGCGCCTATATTGCTGTGACGTCACACCGCATGCGCGCCAAATGGAGGATTTTGCGAGCGTTTTGAAAAAGTGTTATTTCAAACCGCGCTAGAAAATTCATATGGCATCGTAAAAATAAACAAAAAAATCCTCAATCAATTGTTTGAAATAAATAATAAATCGGGAAGAACCCAATTACTAGTTCAGAGTTTCATAAAATGATTTTAATTTTCATACGTGAAACTCTATTTTTAGTAAAAGTGATAAAACTCCGCTATGATACGGATCCATCTCCGTTATCGTTGCATAATCCAAGACTCGAACCGAATGCTTGTAAACGACACGCGATTCTATGTAACGCTTATATCTGCATTTCTAGAGATGTCGCTAGTATATCGATCGATATAAATTATTTCACTAAAGATTTATTGGTAAGTGCGTCGGCCTACCGTGCGTGAGGTTGGGTCAATAATCTAAATGTATTTAACACATAAAAATATTCCATTAAATGTTCTACAGGGTGTAACAAAACTCGATGTACAAGCGGGAATCCAGTGAATCTACGTCATATTTGGAGTCGATTTTGTTGAATTTTTTTTTTGATTTGACCCTTAGTTTTCGAGAAAATTGAGTGCAGTTTTTTTTCCCGTTTTTTTTTTGCAAATTGTTATCAAATATCACGTATTTAGGCAAATTAATACTATCAATGAAGAAAACAATATTAAAAAAACACATTTTAATAAAAATTATTTGTGCAATTTTACTCAATCTTTTGTCGGAATTTTTTTTTCTAAGCTCTGATTCATAAGTCATAATATACATTCCTGTCCAAATATGATGAAGATTCACCAGTTTTCAGTTTGTACTACGAGTTTTGTAACTCCATGTATATTATAACAATGTGCAATATAAAATGTACGAATCGAACTGTCAAAGTGTCATCATCGGTCATGTTATATTCTGTCATTATTATGAAAATGGTCATAGATTCGAAACAATGGCACTCTATTTCCGCTCTTCCGTCTGATTTGAATTTTAATATCGAATTTGGAACACCAAACTAGCGAACATTCATACATCTTCTCATGCACGCCACGTCGATTATACCAACTTCTTAATACCCACTTAAGCACTTGTTTTACTTTGATCATGCAATGTCTCTCTCGGCCTTCCTCGACTTCTACAATCCAGGCACAGTCGCATCATATATTTTTTTAGCCGTTCGTTCATCATCCATTCGCCTGTACACATGACCGAACCAACGTAAAAGACCTTTCTTAATTTTTATTTTATTTATTTATTTTATTTACTTTCTTTGACGCCCATAGGGCTTTTACATATGTACATACTATATTTTATAAGAAAAAGTTACACATTTAACATAATAAACATTTTTTTTTTTTTTTTTAAATAAAAATTTACAAAATAATGATAATAAAAAATTAAAAAAAAAAGTAAGTTACATAGTTAACAAAATACAATATTATGAACAAATTTACCATACCATTGTATTATGTTTATGGTATAAGACATAGTGAGATAAAATCATTTGAAAAACTGTTCATATTAAACTGTTTTTTTTTTTGATAAATAAAATATTTAAAAACGGGCTTAAATTAAAGAAAATTTTATATTTCAAATTACATAATAAAAATTATAAAACATTAATACGGGCTGAACTTTTAATAGCATACCATTAAATACTGGCACGGTGGTATTATTGACTGGGAGACCTCCGTAATTTTGACGATAAAGGACTTAGTATCGGCCGACTTGCCGGGTTCCTGTTCTAATTTTCAAGTTTAGTGCACCTATCCATACATGAATTTACCACGCATTGCCTGAGAGATCGCATTTCAACTGCATTCAATTCTACTTTCATCCTTATTTATGTGAACTATTTGCTTTGCTTCCTTATTATCATTAAGTGAGAACGAAATATTTTATCAATAAAAGTATAATGATGTGTATAACTTCCCTGAATGTCTATTTGTACTCGACTCTGTGAACAGAGTATAGCATTGTTTCATTGAATATATTTTGTTATAAATTTTAATTTAAGTAATAAAATAAATTTGACCCCGTATAGACACGGCATCAAACAATTGAACTTCTTTACTAAGCCTTGCCAATTGATTTCACAGCCCGCAGAGTTGATTTTCGCTCGCGCCCTGCCGCGGTTACAGCACAGCGACACTGTTACGAAACAGTTCCGCGCGCACGCCATTTTCGCCTTAATCGGCCCGCATCCGGTACGCGATGGGAAATACTCAGCGAAATGAATATTTATGCCCAGTGTTGGACTAAATAACCGTTGCATAATGCCTTGGCTTACCGTTATAAAAACTGTGGCACGATCTGTGAAAATGCTTATTTTCAAGGTTTCAAGACGGGGTATAATGATATACAGCGTGTGACAAAACTCAATGTACAAGCGGGAAACCAGTGAATCTACTCATTTGACCCCTGTAGATCAATCACAGATAACTATCGATCGTAGTTTTAAAAACGTTGCTATTCACCTGCTAACGCTAACGATTTGAGCGATCACAATGAATATCGTTCAATACCGCGATCGCCGAGCCGAGCATGAAGACGTCTGAAGCCGAGCGGAGCCGTACTACAGCTAATAATCCCGCCGACCGTTCAAACGTCAAATCAATCGCGCTTGTCGGATTTTTTATTATGTCGACTGCTTTTCCTCAATATTTGGCTTGCCGAAAACCGGCTAAATTATAATAAAATTTAATAAAATTTTGTGCGAAAAAGA
>JAGVSP010003222.1:0-33273 GCA_022494985.1 Micrasema minimum | reverse complement strand
AGTGACTTTGCAATTTTCCTGTGCGCCTGCAATGCGCTGTTCAGTATCGCTTAGGTGGTTGAGTTTCCTATAACGATTCATGGTGCGTCCGGTGGGAATATTACTACAACCAGCCCCGGGGCTCTGCGTATCTATAGCGTCTGTTTCTTATTAACAGTATTTATTTTATCAGAACTGGGGAGGAGGGAAACATTACGCGAATATTACGAAAATTCGGGTAGATTTGAATCTATCATATTTTTAACAGCTGTACACACATCCGGGTTCATTTTACAGGCGTCGTTTGTCATTAATGTCGTTCTTCAGCATCAGAAATATGAGAAAATTGTCCAACCTCGTTTCGCCGTCGATGTGTCTTTATATCGCTTTGGAGGAAAGTTTAATTATTCAAATTTTTGTAAATGTTCTTCGTCATACTTACAATTAGCAACTCAATTATTCGCTCTACTACACGATTGGTACTTTTTTTATGTGCGGATTGAACCTAAAACCATGTATTTGGAATTTCTCGTGTTTTTTACTTATATTAGTACTTCTTATTCAGCTATCATAATAACTTTGTTTTAGTTTGTTGGATGCGGGCACTGCTCTTTTCGCTTCTGTGAGCTTAGTAACATCATAGGAAGACTTTCAAATGATTCTTTTAGGTTTCCGGTCAATGTATGAAAGAACTCTTGTAGTGACAATCGCAAGGGGAAGGCATCAATGGCTAAAGAATTATCTCAAATTCACAGAACTTTGTGCGATCTTTCACAAAACTTTCAATATTCTTTATTCTTTGCACAGTGTTTTGCCAACTGTTTCTCCCTATTTCTCGTCGTTGACGGATTGAATATTGTTCGCACTTTATATAAGGTTATGAATATAATTTCTCTCATTTCGACGGTGTTGTTTTTTGTCTCAAGTATTTTTTCCGAGATATCTTTACTTCTGTGGTGGTTTTATACTTACAATTGAAGCAACTTGGGCGGGATGGATATCTAAGGAGGTTAGTGATATTAGGTTACAGGTTACAGAATTTTTTTTACCAAATCGGGGCCGTCTAGTCTAGTGGCAGAGTCAGTAGACTCTGGATTTGGAGTCCACTAGGTTCGATTCCCACGTCCTCTACAACTTGTTTCCTGCTTTCTGGCACAGTTATTTCGTTTTTTCGTAGTATCACAGTATTTTCGTTTTGAAAGTTGCCCTGAAATTTAAATATTTGAGTATATCATAAGAACTCATATATTTGTTTCCTTATTTTTATTTTTAATTAATACAGCAAATGCTGAATAGGATGATTCGCAATAGATTATCATTCTTTTATTTAATAATTTTTTTTCTTAATTTATAAAAAAAAAACAATTTATAATCTGGCGTAACATTTGACAAAAACATTCAAAGGTTCTTTAAACTGTTACGATACTCTTTTCAGGGCTGAACGCTCGTGTGGAGAAATCTTAAATAAAGCAACCCTGAGGGTATGTGATCTCAAATCCAAAACGTATTGTGTAAGTATATCAGTTTATAATGAAAAATAAACGTATTTTGTCTATAGCAGAGATTTTCCTAATTCAATTTTATTTAAAAAAATAACGTTCCATTCATTTTTCATAGTACACCGTACCACTTCATCGAATTAAAAAGCAATTTAGGATTTTAATTAGTTAATAGGATATTTAAATTGAGTGGATTGATGCAAATTGGTTTTCGGGTTTTTTTAATACTTCTGACTCAATTTAATAGCAAGAACCTATTTAGTTTTCTAAACACCGGTGACAGGTGCTAAAACATCCATCTACAATTAACTTAATTTACTTAATCAATCTTTTTACACCCTCGGGACTCGTTTAAAGTAATCCAATATTCAATAAAAGAAAAAGGTATTTTTTTTTATCATCATATTGTTAAAATTAATGTTATATCTCCGGATATTATTAATATTATAGATATCTCTGCTAGTGTAATGTCTGTTACATTACCGTTCTAAAAAAACATTTAAGCAAGGTTTACAAAACGGTTACACATAAAATTGAATTTGCTACATTTTTTTTTTGAGAGATATTACCTACATTGTAATATTATTGTATTTCTGACAAATTCTTTCAGTTGTCGATATGCAGCCTTCTGATGTTACATGACAAAAGGCACACATAACAGTTTTCGGCATGTTTCCGTAGATTTGTCATCGTTTTATGGTGGTGAGTTATCACACCTAAATATTCGATATATATTTTTATACATCTTACCTAACATCCGTTGTACAGTTTTTTTAAAGTGCTTTTTGATAAAGTTGTTATTTGATACAACTAACCATTTTCTATCTCTTTTTTACAGGTTGTCTCAATAATCGTATCCTACATAATTATTTATATCCAGTATCACCTTATCGTTAGCGCGTATTTCAGCGTTTGAATATTTCAACACAAAAATTTGCAATGCAACTTGCAGTTTTTGAATTCATTGTTCTTGTACTAATTGAACTTATAGTTATACAATAAAACTGTTATGGTATTTTATTCAATCTTGTTTGATAGCAACTGTAGTGAATTATTGCATCATGAATAACCAACTGAACTATACCTACAGTCTACATGGTTTTATCGTAAATATGATAATTGTATTATTATGGAGAAAAAATAAAAATTTACATGATCAATTCGAACAATAGTAGAAATTTTATGACATTTGACTTATAAAGATTATAATTACGCTAGTGGATAAATAAATAAAACTATTCATACACAATATTTTGGAACCTGTACATCGATCGTACACAACTCACGTGACGTGTAATCACAAAATTTCGAAGAACACTCATAGCATGGGAATGGGTTTTGTATTGGTAATAAATGTAATCTATTTATTCATAGCCCTCTCCTTTTGCGAATTGATCTGCATTTTGCTCGTTCGTGGACATAATGTTATAGTCTTGAGTATTCTTATATCAAGTGAGGAACGCTAAAATTTTACCAAATCTACCAAGTCGCTAATCATAAAGCTTCTCTTTCAATACAATGATATGTGACAGAAAAGAGATATTGATTTTTCCGAAGACCGTGGATCGAAATTTGTCACATATTTAAAATTAATTTGACGGCATTACATACAAATTTATTTGGAAGTTCATGCAGTCAAGTACGATATTATTGGTTTTATTTACTATAGGGTAATTCCTTTGTCGTTATGATTAATTTTCCTTTGACTAATTTAACAGTCAAACATATCAGTTTATTTTCCCTAAAAGATTATTATTTATTATTATAGTTCAACCTTCTTGTCTTATAATGCACGTTAATGATTACATGTTTCATTATAAAAAATATTATATTGTTGTATTGTGTTATGAATAATTTAATGTATAATTTTCATGTTTCAACTTATTCAGATATAAGGAAACTTATTCCTTATTTTATTTCCGCAGACAATGTTTTGAGTAAACTATTAAAAGTCTCTTCGCTCGGGAAAAAAACCAAAAACTCGCTTTCAAAATGTTACTTTAGTAACTTGCAGTATCAGAAAATGTATTTCAATTGAATTTAGAAGAGAACCTATTTTAAACCTGATAGTACATTTTTTTTATGTCCTTAAATTGTTTTTTGGTTACCATTATTTCTTTTACCATTTTTATTATTTTTGTTACAATTTTGAAAATTTGGCGACTCGTTTTTTTTTTTAATTTTAAAAAAGAATACAAAAAAAGAAAACAAGTTATTACCTCTCTTTTGAAGGATTTCAAATATATTCTCACATCATGGGTGACTTTATATGGTCGCTTGTCCCTTGGCAGCTCATTCAGCTGATTTGGATTTTCATCATGTGCATGTTTTTTATTATATGTGACTTCTCTACATATCACGCATTGCCCACGCCAGCTCGAAACATTTAATTTCCGATTGTAGGCCGAAATATTCGCTTTGTTTACCAACCATTTCACTTTAAACAACTACATAACGGTCTAGAACGCTAACACATAATCCGAATCTTGTTTTAAAGATAAACGCCGATATACTCAGTTGTAAATTTTAGTTGATTTTTTTATATAACAGAAATTTTAGTTTTTTCATTTTCTGTTATTTAGTATTTTTAAGGTAGGTTAACACTTGTCTCTTTATTAGTATGGTTATTAACATTTAATTTAAATTTGAATGGGTGCTTTGTTTTTATCTTACTATTTCCTATTTTTCACAATGTTTAATTAGCCCTTTATTCTATGTCGCATTATTATTTTTTTTGTTAGTTTTTTCTTTAATATTGGCATTAAAAAAAATATTGAATGTAGAAACGATTACTCCTTATTGAAATTTAAGTATTTATTTTATATAAACTATTTATTTTTTAATGGGATGTAGATAAATTATAGCGATTACACCTGGATAGCAACTGATTACTTTCCGCAAATTGTTTTAAATTAGAAAAATGAAAAGGAAAATTGGCAAAGGAAAATTATAAAAATGTTTTACGAAAAGATTTATTATGTGTTTTGTGACAACCTAAACCTTTTTTAATTACTTATATTTTATTTACAGAATGTCCTTTATGATTCGATTCAGAACTTACGTATTTATAAAACTTTTTCTAATACACATTTTCGCAAACACACGCATTTTAACTTTGTTTCACAGTAAATTTAGGACATTAAAAAAACCGTTCTAGATGTGCTATAATTTTTATCACGTGTGTACAAAAATAAACCAGTATTATTCAGTTCTCGTTACAATTTTCATGTAGTCGCGTTTGAAGAGTAGCGAATTGACTTGCAGTAGTAGCATGGTAGTGTCTCGTATTGGGTACCCACTGAAGAGTTGAGATAGGCTCGCGTGAGCAAGCCCGTACCAACTTCTCCAAAATCCAAATATGACAAGGGAATCATATAGTTAAGCAAAGGTTGAATAGAATTATTACAGGTAACTACCGCGACGACAAAGTTTTTATAGCGAATTTTCGCGTCTCCACATTTGAACTTTAAACTGAATAAGTTCGTGTCTTTAGGAAAAATCACTAACTTGAGTGGATGTATTTTTACACACAATTTTATTACATAAAAAGAATAGTCCGTGCAAGTTGCCGTTAATTAATATATTTAGTACATTGAATTCGTTATATTATTGGAAAGCGGAAATATCGGATATACTTACATAATATATGGAATGAACATCATCCTTTCTTTCCCCGTTTTCCTTAGTGTGCGCAACGCAAGAATGTTGCATAGGGCTTTCATATCTAATTGTAATAGCATATGGTTCCACAAATCTACTCCAAGTTGGAAGCCTAGTAATAGGTGGCCAGATATATATTTGTACTCTTCGTGGTGTAGTGGAAAGCGCGTTGAGCTACCATGCATTAAGTCACGGGTTTGTTTTCCGACGCGACGGGTCAATATAAAATTTTATTGTATGTGGTTTTACACAAAAAATAAATTAATCATATAATGTGCCACGTGGAACTGCGTGAAGCGTAAGATTGACAATCTTGTCATCGAGTAACAAATTATCTGATTCACTGCACTCGGTGTATAAGTAGTTCCCGGATAAGGGAAAATAGTAGGAAAGTAGAAATATTATTGATAAAACATGAAAAATAAACACAAGAAGTATTTTTCTGAAATGGTAATTATTTATTAGTTTCATTAATATACTGGAAATCATACTGCTGGAGAATTGATAACATAAAAATATACAATATCACTTAGCCATATGCAATTACTATCCAATCTTTTAATTGAGCTTTTTTGCATTGTCATGGTGGTGCTTTATTCTGGACCCACGTTAAATTTATATCCACATTAATACAACAGAATTGAAATTTTTCAAATTCTAACAGATTGAAACAGTTTATTATATTCAAGAGTTCAGAATAACACCAGTATTTTTGTATTTTTTAAAAAATACACTCGCTCGACACGAATATTTTTATAATTTATCGATATCCGTAAATGTTTATATTATTACTGGTAGGTGTGTACTTTGATATTCCATATACGGTTTTCTACCGTTGCATGAAATGGTCGCGAGTTCGATTCCCATTAGGGCAGTAGGGCGGTCAACAATGAAATATTTTTCTAACATGTTGACTTTTCTTATTTATATATTTATATACCTTGGGGATAGTTCTATAAGCGTAAGTGACTGATCATCTATACCTTCTATGTTTTAAAAAATGTATCAATATTCACTGCACTTGTTGTACCATTCTTATCGCCGTCGTATAAAGGGGATCCAACGTTTTAATATTGGATCCAATGCCTATGTTAAAGTTTTTATATGAATGTAAAAAATTGTATGTATCGTTTCATCCGCATCTGCGGTAAATTTTGCATTATTTCAACTCTAACAAATCGGGATGGTCCAATTTGGCTTATTTTAATTTTTTTGTTTTGTTTTGGTGTTTTGACTTAATTATGCCAAATATCTCGGGGGCAGGCGTCTCACGGAGCTCGGCGGCGCGCTGCGGTCGTGCGGCTTGGCGTCGGCCTCACGTCGCGTAGTCGTCATCTGCAGCACGTCGTTATACGCCGAGACGCTTATTTTTACCAATGCTTGCGTTGACACACTTTTCCCTTTTTTGTTACGTGATTGATGCGCATACTACCACAAAATCAGATCTCGCGGATGCTTTTCCAATACAAACTTTATTTCTCGATGTTATCCCTGGGATTTAACGTTAGAGAATAAAAAAAATTCATACTCGTTTTAGAAAACGTACCAGATGCCGTGTTTCACATATTTTTTTTAAGCAATTTATATATCTGCTTTACAATATAAATTGTATCATAAAAAATTAAATCGTTGCAAATACACGCTCTGGTCGATTTCTTAAAATGTTGTGATAAAATCATCGCTCTAATGGTTAAATACCGGGAAAAAACTCGTAGGAATACGTTTGTATGGAAAGCGCGGCCGCGATTCACGTGGTGGAGTATGGTCTTAAGAGCAGTTTTTGATTATTTTTATTTTCTCAAAAATAATGTTTTGTAAATACCTGTTAGTTGGCTACCAGTCAGGTATTTTAAGGTTCTTAAAAGTTTTTTGGCTAATATATATTATCAATGAGTAAGTATCATTTTCTTTCAGTGGGGTGCTCGTGTGCGGTGAGTAGAAAGACAGAGTACTGCATTGAATTTATTAAATGAGGATATGCCTGTTATTACGAATGACTGTTGAAAGAATGATTATTTTTTCATTTAGGAGGTTTTTGTTTCCTCTGTGATTTTCAAGATTATTGTGGATACTGTTAGCTTCTTTTAAAAAAATTTGCAGCCTTGGTCATATTTATATTTATCATAATACTCGAATAAAAGGCAAACTATGCTCTATACGTGGGTCTACACTCCTTAGATGGCTTATATTGTTTTTAATATTCAACACCTTGATTTTCCGAGCCCTTGATATACAAAACTCATAATAATATGAATTATCTGGATTTGATTCAATTGTTCCTTTTATTGTGTATTAAAATTATATAACATTTGTAAAACTTTTATATAGATTTCTTGCAAGTGAGTTTCAATGAAAATATTTATATTGTCATTTAGTTGGTTTTTGTTTCCTCTGTGATTTTCCATTTTCTATGTAGGATACTGTTCTTTTTTTAAAAAATTTGCGGAATTGTCTCATATCTATAATTTACATAATACTCGAAAAAAGGCAACTCGAACTATGCTTATACGCGTGGTTCCCTACCTTATTTGCTTATATGTTTTCCTATCAACACTTGATTTTCCGAGCCCTGAATACAAAACTCATAAAAATATGATTATCTGGATTTGATTCAATGTCGTTTTTTGTATTAAAAATATTAATTTGTAACATTTATTAGATTGCGTGGCAGAGTTTCAATGGAAAATATATATGTTTTTTTTTGGAAAAGGCCGATGAAGTAAAAACACTTTTGTATCGATTTCTGAGAAAATCATGTCCTTTATTTTTCATTATTTGTTCTATTAGCTGTATGGCATACATACAGTCTATTATGGATTATTCAAACTAACTAAAATAATTTACAACAACGGTTACTTAAATCAGGCTACACCTTAGATATTTATATTAATGTATGTTACATAATTTTTCTTCTCACAAAAGTAATGGACTAGGTTTATTTTTTGTCGTTAACACAATAGTTTTGAATAGGCACAATGGATAACGTATTTTGTTTATATTCGGTGTCAATTATTAACTAACGAAGCACAAAATTATTGGAAAAAATAAATATGATATCCATTTTTTGGCTACAAGTGAACAAATTGTTTAATTATTAGAATTGGTCTTAGACTTTTGGAATTTCGATTATATTGTCTAAAACTATTATCTTACTCTATCATATTGGGCTTATAGCTATAAATGAATATCTCATAATTTTTACACATTACATTACGAACAAAAAATTATAAAAAATAACTGACAGTTAAAAATTGGTTAAATGTACCCACTTAAGACAAGTAATTTTATTTAAGGATATTAATGAAATCTTTTCGTTATAGTAATCATTTGGAACTTTTTAAATACTTTTATGAATGCCAAGTTTTCTGGACAACTGTAGTATATAAAATTCAGGCAATTTATTAGGTGAGTATGATTGTATATTCTTATTTACATATTATTCTATCATCTTACCGTTTTAAGTGTAATAATGGCGCTACTCCATAATACAGTTTTTATATTTGAGATATTTAATCAATACTTACTTCAATAAAAACGATACAAGGAACGAGTATATATTATAATATCCATTTTAAAACGAATGAATTATAGTTTCAAATGTTTACAATGTTCTTTCTTTTACTTTTCCTCGATTTACTTATACTTATTCCAATTTCCATCTATTTTGACTCTTTATTAATACAATTTCACAACTTAAATTAATTTAAAATAAGGCTTATTAGTCCTGATATGGGATCCATACATAACATATAACATTAATATGTATGATATTTCAGTTTCTTGACACAAGTTTTTGATATTTTATTTCTCAATTTTTAATATTGCATACTTGTCCCCACTTATTGCCAAAGATTCTACAACTTTTGAGGCAATCCTATCTATTTCCTTACATATCAAATACAACATTCGCATCAAGATCCTTTCTTTCAAAAATTTCCTACTCCTTAATAAGTATAAGTGCCTATTAATTGATTGAATCACCATATCGACTGTAGAAACACTGCAATAACAAATGAGAATATTTATAAGCCTTTCCATAGCGATGATTGAAAAAAATCTATGGAATCGATATTTGAGATATCTCATACACAATAAATTTAAATTAAAAACTATTGAATTTTGTAAAAAAGTTTCGTTTGTATTGTACAAGAATGTGGATATACCTACACCCCAGCTTAAAAATATTTATACAATATTATTATGTACAATATACTAAAAAGTTTAATAATAAATTTATCAGTTTTAATATTTTGAGAATGAATACACATTACTTACATACATTGGTTCTATAAACCGCTCTGCTTATAACCAATATACACGAAGGTTTGTACACGTGTATATTGTGTATGAATATTAAATGATTATGTATTGTAACATTCATATTTCTGTATGTATCTACATACATAATTCAGATCCACCTTGCTCATTCTGTTACGCGTGAAACTACCTTTTCTTTATTTAGATGAGATTATTATGTTCATAGTTTAAGTAATTTAGTGAACCCAAATCTTAATCTTTAAGATAATACAAAATACATTCTAAAATTCAGAAATCTCTCGAGTTTTTTTAAACAAATATTTACAACATTGAATAAATACAAAAATGATTTTTTCAAAACGGTACAAAAATCTGACGGATTTTTTTCTTGTATTTAATTAGATTACCTAAAAAATTAATACAATAATATTTACAAGATTGGACATTGATACGGTGTTTTTTACAGACTAGTTTGGTCGAAATAATGGCGTTAAATTTGTAAATATTTATGAACTTAGTTAATAAGGACTAATTTGTTTATGCTTTATTTTTTCTTTAGTGTGAAAATAACGTTCATATTACATTAAGTTAGGATTACCATAATTTAAAAAATTGTCGACTTACATCCTGAAGTTCAGAGCAGGAGTGCAGATCAATTTTTAAAACAAAGAAAAAATGTTCGACATTATCTTAATGATTTGTTTATTGGAATTATGTTTTTTTTACCATCAATCGGATTCGTGCTTTATTAGTAAAACTAATGATGATCGGTTCAAACAAAAGTATTAACAAAAGCTTACCCTACATACAAACTCATTGATTTGATCAGTCAGGTCTATTTTTTTGCGTTCGTAAGATAGTAGATTTTCAGTTTAGATTTTACGCATTATTTACAAAGTTCATAAATAATAGTATTTCAAACGTTGAGGGGATCAAACTCCCACAATCCACCCGCAGTGATTCGAACTCTATTCAGATGAATAAGCGGGTAGGATGCGTAGGATGGATTGTGATTTATTTTAGTTACTATACCACCTCAACAAGCCAGGAGACCCAAAAACATAGGGGAACAATATAAAAAACACCCAGGCTGAAAAAAATCACTTTTGATTTTTGTGATCTTATGATGTGTGATTGTTTTGAACGCTAGAAATTTTCCCTTACGTGCACAGACCGGAGTTGTCCATGAGGCTCCTGGCGAGCATGTCGGCGGCCGTGAGGTCCGTGACCTTGCCCTCGAAGTGTCCGCGCACGTGGAACATGAACTCGGCCTTCCCGGAGAACTCCTGGCGGCACATGAGGCACAGGTGGTGCGGCTGGT
Source organism: Micrasema minimum (assembly GCA_022494985.1). Lineage (NCBI taxonomy): Eukaryota > Metazoa > Arthropoda > Insecta > Trichoptera > Brachycentridae > Micrasema > Micrasema minimum. The sequence goes on along the minus strand of JAGVSP010003222.1, from coordinate 22,557 downwards.
GCGCTGGCACGTGCACGGCGTGCGAGTAGCCGGGCGCGAAGTACGCTTGCTCCACGGCCAGCCCGCCCAGCGCGCCCAACTGCTGCTGCTGCCCGCCGTGCTGCAACAGTTGCAGCTTCTCCTGGGGAACAGCCCACCGTGACAATCGCCTCTCACTCGTCACTCCCGTCTCTCACTCCCTACACAACACACTACACACTCGCCGCCACAGCGGACCAAACAGCAGCCTGCTCTCAGTCAGAAGGACAACAGAACCCGCATTTGTACAGGTGTCATCAGAAAACAGCTCATTGATATTAAAGTAATAAATATAATGTGTCATTGATATTAAGGATTGATTAGAAATAGGAAATTATTTTTACAGCTATCTGAATAAATACAATTCTTATAACTACCCAAACGGCAAGACTGATCATTCCTAAAACAGATTCACTGTTAAAATAACAGTTTGGATCGCGCTATCGAGATAGCCCTGCCTGATAAGAACAGATTTAGAATTTGATGTAAAAAAAATGTAAAAGTGGATTGTGCTATTTTCGTTTTTTTTAGGACTGCTTTGCAATGGCAATAACACAATTTTCGAAAAAAGTTTCATCATAATTTTAATATGCAAAGTAGATTCAACTGACTGTTTTGTATTCCAGCAATGCAAAGAGTTCAAAATGACTGAAATTTTTAAGCAAAAACCTAGGTGCTGCTGCGGTACTGTTGTAAGGACTAATATGTACTTAGTTCTAATAAGTAGATTAAAAACAACAATCATTCCATGCGGAAAAATATATGTGGCTTAAAAATCCATCTTATAAACAAAAAAACTCTCCATGATACAATAATATGATATAAATTCAAACAAAATAAACAAATTATGGTTGGTGAACGTTGTACATATAATGTGTGCAAATGGAATGAGTTGTAGATAAAAAATAACAAAAATTACCGCTCTCCGACTAATTACAAAAAATATTAGGAAAAATATTCAAACAATGAGTATGCAACTTTTCAAAGTACCAGAATCTTCTGATCTCAACATCTATTTGTTATCGGTAACAGAAATTTTCCATTTAAAAAGTTTACATGAATTTATTTTTCCTAAATATTTTAGGTTTACTAACATCCAAATCATGCGCTATTTTATAAATTTATGATTTAAACTGTACACCAATAATGTCCAAAGCTTATTTTACATAAAATGAAAATACCAATAATGTCCACATTCCGCGATATAAATCATAGAAAAATTTAATTTAGTATTAAAAATTATTTTTTCTATCGCACTGATAATTAATTGGTAAACGACTTTATATCTTTTTTATTAAAATATTTGTGGATTAAAAATACAGATTGTATGTATTAATGTATTTCTTATAAATCTTCACACGTTTATTCTTTCGCTTTTTTGCTCTACATCAAGTCAGGTGTTCGATGTATTTGTTTGAATTTAGTATGGGCCCGCTGATCAAACAGAGCCACGGAGAGGATCCCCTTCTGGTCGATGAGTTGTTGCGGAGGTCACACCTAAAGTATCTGGCTAATACCTGGTGGTTCTGTTGCTGCTGCATTTTGTCCTGTCCTGGGCTGGAGCTGTTGCCTCCCTGCCCCAGGAGCATCTTGTCTCCCAGGTGGGACTTGGCGTGGGCGGTCCACTCCTCACGCGTGGAGAACATCCTTCCACACAGCTCGCACGACCAGCTCACCACCATGGAATTGCCGCCGGAGTGGTGGTGCAGCGCGGATTGCTAGTAGAATAGAAACTATTATAGGGTTTGGCTATCGTGCTTATTTGGGGTTTCGAAATCAAATTCAAAGTCTAGCTCTACAGCTCTAGGTAGCCATGCACATTTAGAGCGGACGCTGAAAGTTCTAAATAAATAATGGTTTGTCTTGCTTTCGTATGTTTTTTATTTTAATTTGATGTTTTCTCTTTTATTATTTTTTTACTAATAAAAAATGTGCTTTTGTTGTTTTGACCCAACCCATGATCATCATTTTCATCATTATAATAAATTATGGCTGAAATAATCGTTAAAATGACTTCATTGTGAGTACTTCATCAATAACCTTTACAAATATTTCTGAGAAGAGGGGGTACAAAAAATTCGACCGAATTCTTTATATCAAGATCCAGTTCTAAGAGATCCATATTCTTAATCTCTGAGCTATTATTCTTCACTAAAGTCAATTGGTGGAATTTGGTCCTGTGATTTTTCATACTGAAATACAGCCCCCCAGCGCCAGCATTGACTATTATTTTAGATAAAAATACAAAATATTTAGAAATTCCGAAATTATATTGTAAAATTAAGCTTACTGGTTGTTATAAAATAATGAAAATTAAATTTTTATACTCCCAAATAATATAAAAATTGATTGGGCTATGTTTTTAAATTTTTTTTTACTAGATTATTACATTAGATTAGATTCTCACCTGTAACTGTTGCTGTTGATGCGAGTTCCCCGCCGAGTGTTGTTGTTGTTGTTGCATGTCCGTAGTGTTGGGCTTGGTGTCCTCTTGCTGTTGTTGCTGTTGCTGCTGTTGCTGCTGCTGCTGCTGTTTGCCGCCTGTACCGTGATTCATGGTTAAAGGTTTCACATCTTCTAGTTTCAACGCTGCGGACAACGTAAAAGTGGACGGAAATTATTATCCGGCCTTTTGGTTGCTTTACACTTCAGAAAAAAATAGATATATAACTATTTACTTAAAAACTTTCAACGACCAAATGAAACTGAAAAGTTAGCCTATTTTCTTTGATCGGATAGTTTTAAATTATTACTTCAAAGGATTTTCTTGTACTATGTAATATTTATAGCTTCTATAAATTACATATAAGACCTTTGTGTATTATCTACAGATTTGTTTGTTTTATAATAAGGCGATGTGTTTGTTTTATCAATATTTTCGAATATTGTGGAGGTAGAAACTATTTTATTTCTCGTATATCACAGCGCTAAACTTTTTATGAATTTTATATAATGTGTAACTTACGTGTAACTGTGATGCTCCTCTTGCCAAGTGGTGCTATATTAGATGGTGTAATGTGCTTGAGTTTGTTCATGTGTAGTACCAACTTATCCCTTCTAGCGAAAGCTTTGTTACAGACTTCACAGATATATGGCTTTTCTCCTGAAAGAAAACAAAATAGATTGAAAAAAATATTTAATAAAATAAGCTACTGCTAACTATCCGATTTTTATTGAAATTCGGTTTTGATAAAGGCAACTAAATAAATAAGAAAATAATAAAAAAATCCTACAAGCTTGTTTACCTAAACTACATTTAGACATTTTTAAATGTTATAAATATTGTGCTCTAACACATGGTCGCGGTCGGTGAGAGGTTTTACACAATTTTTTATTTACATAATATTTTTTAATGTTTTTACTTTGTGTTGTACTTTGTTAATATGGTATAAATATTTAAGTTGTACTTTGTTGATGTAGTGAAAACATTTTTTAGTAACGCAACTAGTTATTTATGTAAAAACTTATGATAAAATAAATACCTGTGTGAATTCGCATGTGAATGGTTAACTTGTCTTTCCTCGCTAGGCCTTTACCACAAACTGTACATTCGAAGGCCTTGTTTCCTGAAAATAATTCATATTAAAAATTATGTAATCAATCCGCAAATAAAAAATTATATTGCCGTTTTCCCGTAGAGAATATTCTAGTAACAGTACTTGGTGCAATTTTAACTTTTGCGAGTATAATGGTTGACAATTTATAGCAGAAACATAAGCGAAACTACGATTTTAAAAAAATGTCTGGAAACTTGTAAGGAAATTAAGTGCCATCATAAATAATTAACAACTGAAAAATTCCTAGTACCAATATATTATCCATCTACGCAATACCTTTGTTTCGATTTTTATCTCAGTAATAGCTGTTTCACGCTGCCAAGGCATTAAAATAAAATAAATTTTAAAAATGCATTTTACTTAACAAAAATTCTTACGTATTTGTAACTATGATTTTTTTTTTAGTAATAATGCCAAGTTTATGCCAATTTGGTGAATCTTTCGGATGTACTCGGTGGAGGTAATGTATGAGAGACTGACGTGGGTGTTGGCCGGCGACAGGATCTCCTGGAGGAATCGAGTAATCTAATGATGCCCACATACTCCACATAGGAGCGTACGTGGCGAAAGAAGAAAAAAAAGAAAAATACAAAAGTTCCAATTTCGAGTAGCGTGTCTGTAAAATTCGTTTTTATTTTCCTCACCATCATTATTCGAACTGGTCGGCTTGGAGTTAGTGGTGTGCTTGCGGTGCACTCCACCGGCGGCATTAGCGCTGGCGGCGCCGCCGGTGCCGGTGCCAGTGTTGCCGCCGCCGCCCTGGAGAGCCTTAAGGCGGCTGGCCGGGTTCATGGAGCCGCCCTCGGCGTACGGCTCCGTGAAGGGGATCAGGTTGGGCCGGGGGATGTTGGACGACACCTCAGGAGACCTGAAAATTAAAAGTATTAAAATGAAGAGAACACATGAAGAAAGAGTTTTGAAATGAGAATTCTCTATTCCTTATTCCGTATTATGAAAATGGAGCTTTAAACCATTTAGAGGATTGAGCTATTTTTTGGCTCAATAAAAGTTCAGGATTATTTTACGAATCTTCGAGTTTAAGGTTTATGTATGTATATTTTATGTATTGTATGTAAATAAACCTTAGCTGAACATTAGTCCAAAATTCGTGTTTAAAGTGTGAAGAAACCTTAGCCGGATTTAGTTAGTTAAAGTGTAGGAAAACCCCTAACCTAAACCGTAGTCCATATTTCGTGATTAATGTGAAGAAGAAACCTTGTCAGCCTTGTCTAAACATTTTGCAGGTGTAGAAGTAACCTTAGACAAAACTTATTGCTTAAGAAATTCCAGCCTAAATCCTCAAACTCCGCGAAAAATTGTACCTGACATTCCTTATCCTATATTATATAAATATGATGTAATTTAGAAATCGATTTAAAAATCGATGTACTGTACCTAGATGTGAAATTATCATTAAAATGGAAGACATATTAAAGACGGCAACATTTTTGAAAAAAAACTTTGTTATTGAATATGTGTGAAATAAATTAATTAAAAAATGCAAATCCATGATTAGATTTATTATTGCAGGTACACATTCTTAATAATATAAAATATGTTTATCACATTATTCGCTGAGTCAGAAAGTAGTTTCAAATTAAAATATTTTTGCTTTTTCAAACAATCTGCATTCATATTATAACAATGTAATTTAAAAATATTATCCGCTCGTTGCGTGTTTAATTAAGAAAGGCGTAATAATAATTAAGTATTCATTTCACGAAAGTATTTTAGGTTACTTACTCAAAGCAAACATTCATACATAGTTTCTATTTCCATTGAAATTATAACGTTATAATTTATACCATTCGTTGCAACATAGAATGCGGAATGATAACAAATTGTTGTTCGTTAGAAATGTTTATTCTTCTGTACAAGGTAATGTTAATTGGCCTCATTCATTAAACAAAATTATTTTCTTTACTTTACTGATATCTTATATCCATTGATAAAATCAAGTTTCTATAATATATTATAAATGGAAGAAAATGATAGATAGATAAAAATGAATATAGAGAATTAAAAGCATTTACAGGCGACATAACAGCTGACTTACGCACTTAACATTACCCGATTCTGTCAAATGGATCTGATATTACTTTATCTTATTTTATTTAAAAAAAAAATTATTTATAGGAAAAACAACAGTATCGATACATGAAAACGTAGAATACCAAAAAAAAACATGATTACCAATTATAGTTTTTCACATTTATACATTTCAAAGTAAGATGGAAAAAATAAATATAAAGAGATATGAGGGAAGGGTAGGATGATAGGGATAGGTAAAAAGAAAAGGAGATGACTGGGAATAGAATTAGGATTACCCTTTACAGTCTATAAGATTTCAATTAATTTGAATTTGAAGTTGGGTAGTCCGATGTCAAGACAGGTACAATATTCATTGAATTTCGCACAACTACGATATATTTAAAAAGAATTTTTTAAATAATTATTTGATGGTGCTAAATTATAAAAAATATGACATTGTCTAGTGAGTCTAATTGGACAATGAAGAGGTATCTGCTCTAGAAGATAGGGGCTCTCAATTATATTATTTATAACTTTGTACAAAAAACATAAATCAGATATATTCCTGCGCTTAATAAGTGAAGATAATTTATGGAAGGCTGATTATTAAAATCTCAAATAAAGCTTACCATCCAACATTTTCAGAAATTTATTTTGAATACGATCGAGTTGAGCTTATGTATGTTGAGTATTGAGGGTATTGAGGGTAAATTAAGTATAGTAGAAAATAGCATGCTCGTTAGGGTGTGAACATTTTGTGTGAAATATTATTGTACTTACCAACTTCCTAAGCTCTGCAGCACCCTCACTCCTCCCTCGTACCCCAGGCCCACGTCATCAGGGACTGTGAAGGTACTGTCTGTTGCTCCGGTACTGGAACTCACTTGGGGCACCTGTGGAAATTCACATACATACTTCGTAAATAGAATATTATGGGGTATTAGAGAAATGAACAGAGGTGCGCATACAAAGGCAACACAAAAAATCAGAATCGTACGTTTGTGAATTTACTAGATGGCGAAATTGTACTGCAATAGAAGATATTTTTTAAATATAGCTTAATTGATTTCCGATAAGATATATGACTAATCGATGATATTATCTAATAGGATTTAAGTATCTGGAAGCCCAGAGCCATACAAACGTATTACTTGATTTTCTCCCTGGAATTTAACATTAGAGCAATGATTTTTTCACACTTTTTAGATATCGACCAGATGCATGTTTGTATCGTCTTATTTTTTTAACCATTTATTTATCTCCTTTAACTAATAAAATATTTAAAAAATAAGACGATGCAAACACGCATCTAGTCGATACCTAAAATGTGTAAAAAAACATAGCTAGAATGATACCAATATCTTGTATTCTTTTTTTTAAACCATCTTGTTTACATTATCGTATCATTTACATTTACAGTATCTGTTATTTTTCCATTTTTACATGACTTTATTTTTCTCTTTTGCCACGTGCACACTGTTTGACTTTCACAGTATACCCACAAACAGGCTATGCCTTGGTGGGATTTTTCTTTTTTTTTTTTTAATGTATACGTGTTTTTATTGTATTTCTTTGTACACAAAAATTTTTCTTTGAAAAAAAAACTTAAAAAAATTAATAAATAATATTAATGCTAAATTCCAGGGAGAAAATCGAGGAATTCGTTTGTATGGGAATCGGAAGTGAGTCACGTGGTGTTGCATGCTCTTAAGTGCACCAACCCAATAAGCTCGTCTTGTTTGTATTATATTCTCATATTCTTCAACCATTTGCAACACCGATATCAACTTGTATACCTTGATCGGAGAGCCCACGGCGCTGTACTGGTGGTGATGTTGCTGCTGTTGCTGTGCGGGGGCGGCTGCGGGGGCGCAGGCTGCGCCGCTTCTCGCCTTGCCGCCTGCGCAGCAGCCGCCATGTGCTGCTGCACGGCCACGTGCGCCTCCAGGTAGGCTGTCTTCTGCGCCTCCGTCATCTTCTCCATGTTCACTGTGCCATCCTAGGAAAGAGGGTACAATATGTAAATATATATATATAAAGTTCTCCGAGTAGCAAAATTAAGATTTCACGCGATAGGAAAGTACGTTTATATTGGTAGATACCTATACGTCCTATCGGTATTAAATTTTGTTCAATCAGGTCCAAGCTACATCATCCGATGAATAGCCGGGAAAGACAAAGAAAACAGTTTATTTTCTCCTCCCCTTGATTTTTGTTTAAGCACTTAAGCGATATTGCAATTGAGCGTAATTCTGCTTAAAGCAGCCAGTCCACAAAATGAAAAGAAGAGATTTTGCGCTTGTCGAAATGGTGAAAATATTCACAACGTTCTGTTACAGATGACTTTCGACGTGCTGATAAGCGACGAAGATAACGATTTCACCATGGATGTTTAACGTTTTCGCGATCACAATGGAACATCCGTTAAAAGTTATCGATCGGGATTATTAATTACCGCTTTAAAAATATGGAAAATACGCCAAAACTGTAAGTAAAGTAAAATAATTTAGTTTTATAGTGTTTTAATTGTTTGTGCACAATTTATCATGCCATTTATTTGCTTTAAATCAATTTGAGAAAACATTAGTCAAAGTATGCCTTTCATCTATGGTGCTTGGCAATGCGACCGTGATATGAACGTATGTTCATTGTGATCGGTCAAATGCTTAGCACGTTTTTAAGCACGTCGACAATCATCTGAGATTGAGCTACAGGTACCCTTCATGCAAAAATTTCATGTAAATGCCAAGTAAAAATAGCGATGATCACAAAATCAGCAGTTTACAATTTGCAGAAAACAGACTTAATACTTTGGGGGACATATAAAATGAAAATTTGTAAAATGATGATCTACAAAAAACAGCCTGAATCAATTGATGGCTTTCAATTGGCAGCGAAAAACGCTCATGCGGAATGTGAGAAATGTACCCCCTTATCACTAATGTACCCTTGTGGACTAAGCAGAGCTGGCTCAATTATTAGTTGCGCGGTTTTGCAGTATCACCGACGTTTTGCAATCCTGGATTCACTTAAGGCTGGGTTAATTTTAAGGCTTTTTTAGGAACGCTTTTTTTTAATGGAGGCGTTTCTTCGCTTTACCTACTGACAAGCTGTGATTTTAAAAAATCATGTAAAATGAAAATGAATCACCCTCAACAACATTGCGAGAAGTCTTGTAACAAAACGTTGTTTGTACATAACACGATTTTTTTCTTGAAAAACACAAAATTACCTGTCTTTGGAAAAAGCTAATCAAACGTGATACGATATTCGCACCTCCTTTGTAGATTGATAGCATAAATGTCACGACATGTGTAAAGGAACGATAAAAACAGCAAGGTTTTGTAAAGTTGGCTATCTATTTAAATTAACGTTTTGAATTAACAAATGTCTGGAATGGCTTCTCTCAATGAAAACATTATTGCTGATTTCTTTCAGTGATATTTATTATTAAAACTAATGTGATCGGATACCAAAAATAATCGGATACCACACTATTAGCTATAATATAATTGAATACGTCTTTTTTCATTCATTCACTATACCATATCCGCTCCCTATGTGGAGCATATGGAATCCACAAACTGCCTCCAGGCCAAGCGATAGGCCGCCAGCTCTCGCGCCTACTACTGCCTACTAATAACTTTTCGGACTAAATCTACATATATCCATAAAAATAATAGGTAAATAATACAGTAATTTATAATCTAAAGGAATAATTCTAGCATTAAACTTTTCAGATTTAAATAGGACTTCGTGAGTACCTAGTCTTCCTGCCATGTTTACAAAATATCTAAATTACTGCCGAAAACAAACCGGGGCCCGATCAACCCCCGCTAGTTTCCCAAGGGGTGCGGTGGCGTCAGGGCCTTGAAGAGGGGGGCGGGCGCCGTGAGGGGGAGGGCGGGAGACGTCATCCACCGCTGGAGTGCATTCAACCCGAGGCGAAAGTGAAAATCCGATATCCGAACATACCGATTGCAACTTCCACGGCCGGCCACGTGACGGAGCCCTTGGGCCTACAATTCTCGTGTCACCGAGCAAAAATATACCGAGCGCTCCCTGCAGAGCACGCAATAAACTACTCGCACTTTTACTAAGTGTCTGGGGACTTGACTCTAAATTCGGCTGGTCGTAGATCAAGCTTAATTTTAAGTAACTGAAGAAAATGCGCATGCTTTAGCGCACACACACACACGTACCACACACATCTATAGATATATCGTAATATAAGGGTGCGTGCGCGCGATCATATCGACACGCATGTGAAAAGCACGCATTCCTCTACACCTCATTGTCAAAAGGGTAAGTATAAACCATTGGGCCTTCTTGATCACGATACTAATGATCCCGTCATTTTTATACCCAGCGGAAAATATTAGGCGCAAACACGCAGGTTGGTGACTGCTAGAAAGCTTGGGGCAGTATAGTTTTGGCGTAAGGGAGGCCACTCACCCCATTACAGTAAAGACGCTCGCATGGGGGAGGATGATATTATCATATATGAATATGCAAGAGTTATCCGTTGTTGTATGCTAATACTGACGGTGCGTTGCTACGCACTCATTACTCATGCGCTCTTGCATGTACAATACATTTTGGAACTTAGAAAATAGATATGGAGATACAACGTCGTGTACCAAAATTTTATTATACGATGTTTATAGTACAACTTTGTCGTTAAAAAAATTGATCAATAAATTTAAAAATTCAATACAAACTCATCAACGTATTGCATATTACTTTGAGTACTGAATAGATCAATCAAAATAGTAGAAAAGCCTTTATATTTCGTGCTTCTCTAACAAATAAACTTTTATTAGACACCACAATAGGAAAATATTGTAAATTTTGCGTTTACACAATTTCATTTCAAGAAAATGCGCATTCTTCGATAGAAAAATAGTGTCATTTTTGTCTTCACAAAATTGTTCAAGCTTATGGACACATTAACAAGTTCGCGAAAGAATATGTCTGAAAATTTTTTGTTGCTCATTTGGTTTACTTTTAAAATTAAAATTGACATAAAATGAGAATATATTAAATCAATTTTTAAAAATTACTGTATGTTGCAGTAACCGCAGTAAATTTGTAAAATTCCACTAGTTAGCAGGTAAGTTCACAGTCTCCACGATATCAAACGTTTCAATTCTACAAAATACGGAAAAATCGTGCCTTGTAATTTTACTCGTAAATAAAGACTTACCCAATAATAATGCATCGTAAGGGTTAAAGTACAATCTCGGGAAAAGCACCTCACACACCCACCACGCTCACGGGTCAACTTAAAATAATGAAATCACGGTACACGGAAGGAACAGGAGGTATCCGCTACCCGGAGAGCAGGAGTAGCGCGGTGGTTAGCGCGCCGGCCGCAAGGGAAAAGCTCTCCTCGCTGCACCGTAGCGACGGCTTGAGGACGCGGGGAGCGGACGGTGCACCCCCTTGCACCTCTGCGCCCCGGGTAGACAAAACGACGGAGGGTGACGACAAACGCTTTTCCAAGTGTACAAGATATATTTTCCCAATCGTTTGGTATTTCCAACGAGTCACAATAACATGAAATAGTCCATTACTTTTACGTGGCTATCGAAAAATTACACGTTGCTAGTTTTGTTGTTTTCGTGGCTTCGTTTTCCTTGATTTTAGAAAAGAGAGTCAATTTTACGATTTTGTTTGTTGAAAATTTAATTAAACATGGAAAGACACAAAATATTTTTTATGATTAAGTTAAATTTATAAGCACGAGCGACCTTGAAAAACATTATTGTTAAAAAGAAACATTACGTAATATGTATGTTTCTGAACAAAGAATAAAATTAAGTATCGAAATATTTTTGGTGTAATTTCATAACCTTCTCTACTATATTTCAATATTTTTTATTACCATTTCAAAGCTTTAAAATAGCAAAAACAGAAATTACATTGCAACCATGTATTTTTATTAAAATTTAACCGATTTTCTAATGTAATGAACAGTTTGTAAATCCAAATTGCATCGGGACGGTAGATTCATTGGCATGACACAGACGGGCAGCGGTAAAAGTGAAAAGGGGCGCGGGGGAAGTAACGCAGAGGGTTGTGGAGATCGATAAAACTTTCTCTTTTACTGACGCCGTCTGCTTGTGAATATACCTTCGTATGGACCGCGCGACTCCAAATCAAGAGACACCTAGCAAATATTTCAGGAAAACATGCACCCTAACACCTGATGAGTAGTGCTCTTTTTGTTAATGCCTTTGCTTTACACGATATTTTATGATATTCTCGCGCGGTGGAAATTGTCTGAAAAGAGGCGAATGAAAAAACCCGATATTTCAGGCAAATTTTGTGATAGAATTTATTATGAATGATCTTTCAGTGAGAATAGATTTCCACTTGATTTTTGCTGATAATATTACTGTTGAGTTATTTTTCGTGCTTTCACTTTACTGGGATACAGATTACTTGAGACATAAAAAAATAAATAAAAGAATTAGATGTTAGATGATGGTAGGTGGTATAAAAAAAAGCAGCATTCTTCTTATTATTACGTATTTAAAATTCGGTACTAAAAATATGAATTCATTTTTAAGGCTATTTATCAGTGAGGCAGCGGACGCAGCAAACTTCGGTATCTACTGTCATCCAGCGAAGACGTTGGCTGGTGGGACGTATGCTGCGTATGTCTCCCGAGAGCCATAATTAAGATTGAATATTTTACAAGGCATCAGGTTCTCGGCGTCCTGGACGTACACTGTTAACAATCCTTTGCCAGTTTACGTCAGTAACTACGGGACGTAGACCTGACGTAAGAAGATGTACGGAAACTTATCTAATTAGCTAGCTTACCGGGAACGGAGGCCGATTGCTTAGCTTAGCAGTTTGTGGAATCCTTATGCCCCACAATAGCCACATAGGGAGCGGATATGGATGTCTAAATGTGGGTTTTTTAAGATGTAAACAAATGTACCCTTTCACGTATCCCATATTTCCTAATTATTGGTCCTAATCATGTTATAACAACTATAACAGTCGTATTAGTTTCGGCGAAAATTTAGAGCCTCAAGCAATATGAGGAGAGAGATCAACTTGTTATTCAACCAAAAGTTTTAAAAAAAATGTGAATACTAAACTATACTAAACTCAAAAAAGTGAATTTTTGGGAATGTTTCAATTAAACTGGATTTTTTAAAATTTCATATCTCGACATAGGAAAGAGTGTGGCGGTCACATGTGGCGGTCGGTGTGAACTTTAATGACGTGGTACCTATTCTCAGTTCATTTTCGACAAATTGGGTGCGCTATCTTATTTTGTCATGTGTGTCAAATGAGTTGAATGTAACTCACAGAAGTTCAATAATTTGTATCACCTTTTTAATTGGTGTGGCATTTACAACGTAATATATTTGTAATGTAAGTACTATTTACACAAGTTTTTATATGATAAATATGCATAAGATGTCATACGTCAATTTTTTTTAAAAACATATGTATATTTTACACCTGTTTCACTGGAAAATGGTGCATTTCCCATTGGTTTAGTGTAAAGCCCCCCTGCGGGTTTGCTATGAAGGTCAGGGGCGAGGGGGTAGCGGCACTAAAGGAATGTCAGTACACACGGCCGGAGGGAGGGGGGAGGGAGTTAGTGTGTGGAACTCTCGCCACGGTAAAGCGCCACCACCAGCGGCCATTTTGTACAACGCATTTCACGTGGAAAAAGATAAAGAAAAATAATAGATGCACTTAGTTTATAAGGAAAGACCGCATTAATTCTCTACAATGGCGTATTGCGTGTATTTGAAATAACATATTTATACCTTTAACAATTTTTTAAAAATGTTTTCGAGGTTGATTTATTTTCGAAATCAAAATATTTTACTAGTTTGAAAACTGCCACGAAGGTCAACAAGAGAAGGAAATATGATTAATTACGTTTATTGATATTTTTAATTAGGCAATCAGCATAACACAAAATAAAAGTGGCATCATAAATACTTAAAAATAATATAATTAAAAAATCGGTGGTAGGTAGGAATTTATAGTAAGTAAGAACCGTACATAAAAACTCCAGTATATAAAAATAAAAAAATGATGCAGTTAATTTTAAAACCAAAACACACCTTAAATACTCTTTCCTTACCTCGAAGTATTTAGGTTATTTATTATTTGTTTATATAGAGTACTGGAGTTGGTGTAGAACCATTTAAGCCCTGTAGCGCCCCCCTGCCTCCTTGCCCCCTGTTACCAACCCCCTGCCACTGTCCCCTAGAGCCCTACTACAAAGGGGGCCCGTTTGCCCCCACGTTTCAATTCACAAATTTCCCATGAATGAACTTGTATCTTTTTGAGATATTAAAAAAAAACAGATCAAATATGTTTTTTAGTTTGGATTATTTTATTTTTTAAATTACTGGTATAAAAATATAACCCACTTGAATTATTGAAAATTTAAAAAAATTGGGAATATATTTTTGTCCAAAGATAGAATGGTGAAGTTAGACTGTCTGTAAAGCATTCTCTTAAGCCAGTCAATTATAAGTTATAATAATGCAGCAACTATTTAATATTGCCTTGTATTATTTTTTTAATTGTTTATTAATTATTTACATAACAATAAAATACTCATACAAGCGCCTTACATTTTCGCTAATAATGTATTTACTAAGAAGATAAATCCAAAATAAAATGCATTTTCAAAAGCCCATAAAAACTCGGCAATAAAAACAATCTTGAAGATTATACGCATCAAATGGGTTGATTGTATTTGGGTATTTTCCTAAAATCTACCCGCCATTATAATGCGTTCTGACGCGACGCATATGTTTTATTACAGTCGAAATGCAGAAAATTTCTTGGTTCGGTCGGTAGCCTCGGATCAATAGTGGCTAGGAATGATGTCCCCCCTCTCCACACACTACCCCTCACCACCACCACCCCTACCCGAGGTAACCTGCCATAGCCCCACCCCTGTTTCCGTCTGAAGACACTAATGTGCGAATATTATTATGCGTTTTTATATGAACTTCCGGCGACGCAGACTCCCAGCACCAGCGCGCCCGGAAAATCTATCTCGGTTTTTAAAATTTAAACTATTGTTTTCTTCAGAGCAATATCTACATGTATTATTATTATTATTTATTAGTTTCATACAAACATACCATTATATTTCTATAAGTTCTAACAGACTCGTGCTTACTTGGCATAAGGTTATATTGGTAAAGCAATAAAATGCAGCAATCTCAGACCCAGTCTGGATTATATGGTAAACACAAGAGATCATGTGATCATGTGAGGTTGAATATAGCATTACTAAATAAATAAATGCTGGTATTTCGTAATGTTAGAAGATACAAAAAGAAGGGATGATATTCGTGGCTGCGTACAAGTCGTTTACTTGTGTATCTTTAAGAAATGTTTTTTTAGTCAGAAAAGTATAAATCATGTATAAAACTATAAACTTATTAGAAAAGGGCAATAAGTGTGTGCTCGTATTGTTATTGTTTAAGTAATTATTTAATTTAATTGTTATAAAAAATAAGAACATTAGGAAACTGCGGTGAAAGAAAAATGATTTAGTATTGTACTTTTAAAATATGTAAAAATTTTACAGCCATAGAATTGTCGATGTATTACTACAAGAAAAAATCTCATGGGATCAAATCAGAAGTTTCCGCATTCAAGGAATCGGAAAATGTGTTTGGAAAATATGTTAAACCTGCTATTGAGAGGTAACGTAGCTATGAATATGGAGTAGATTCATGCTCCTTAACAAAAAAGACATAATCCTAAATTGAGAAAAAATACACAATATTTAACAATATCTTCTCTGAGGAGTCATCATAGTGCAATTTAGGTATGATTAATTTATAAGTAACAACCACAATCGTTTTCGATCATATGAATGATTAGAAATCGCGTAGGTATGTCGTTTTATTTTTGAAACAGGTTAATTCTTACGGCTTCGTTTGCGCCTTGATATTTTGTATCAGACAATCAGCATAACATTTTTTAAAACCTGCAAAAATTTATAGTAAAAGACGTATGAAACCCAAGGAGGTTGTACTATAATATGAATACTTATATGGAGGGAAAATAAACTCAGATAGTGGTCGCTCATCAAGTTTATAAACCAAATTAGATCTTAAGGCGAATCCCTACATTTTTAGGTTTTACATAATATTATCCTAGGCCATTTTGAGTCCCTGGGTGCTGCACAGTCACGTTATTTGTAGCAAACACCCCCGGGTGGGTGGTGTACTAGCACTAGGTGTAGCGGTGGGTGGTGGGAGATGAACAGGTGTTACTTCTGTGTGTACTTCGGTGTGGCTTTGGGGGCGCGAGTGGTATTAACTGTGAACTGGCCGTCGTTTACTGCTATTGACGCATAAACATTTGGCGGAGAGTAACATCGTGGGAAATTGGTTTATTATTTGATAGGGAAAACCACGCAAATTAATTATTGTTTGTGATCTCATCGGAATGAATATAAAATGATTTTTCAAACAAACTGGCTAGGGAGCCGAGTTTTAATTAATGAAAAGTGGTCTAACCCAAATTTTTTTTTTAAATCGACTTATTAGTCTAATCCACATTTATTTGCGATCATTAGAGAAAGCGCTTCTTTTTTCCTGACAAAAATAACAGGATTAACCCTTAGGTTATACAGGGTTAACTCTTATTTATTTAACATTTTAGGCGTGTTCAAATACTTGTACACAAATCTGGATTTTATCCCAAGACGGGAGTAGGTATATATTTCATTTGGTATGATTTTTTTTTCAAATTCAGGAATATGGACATTTCAAAATTTGACTCGAAAGTAAATGTAATAACGGTCATTTACTATAAAATAGCCTCCTTAACTTTTAAAACTGTAGTTTCGAAGTGGAGTTTATAAACTTTGTAGTGGAAAAAATTGTATCAGGTTTAAAGATACAATAAAACATGACGGACCGGAGGTTCCAGATTCCATTACCGATGAGAGCAAAAAAAATAAAAAGTGATTTTTTCAATCCTGGGTGTTTGTTATGTTGTTTTCCTCTGTTATTAGGTCTCCGGGCCTGTGGAGGTGGTTAAAATAAATAAATAAATGTTCCTACCTGGAAGTTGATGGTGGAGGTGACGACCCTCATGGACTCCGCATAGTTCCGGAGCACAGAATCAGTACTGAGACAGTTCTGCCTCCACTCGTATAACTGCTCCAGCCGCGTGACGCATCGCTCGCAGATCTTTTTGGCAAGAAGTCGTCTTTGAGATCTACATAAAAGAAAACAAAAAAATACATAAACAATAATTTAAGATTGATATGGCATTTATTTTGTAGAACTCCATGATATATTATGTTAAAATCAAAAAACGTTTTTTTTTGGTTCTACGTGATTTTATTATTAGTTAGTGACAATTGTTTCGCCTTGTAAGGGCATTATCAAACTGTCTTTGATAATGCCCTTACAAGGCGAAACAATTGTCACTAACTAATAATAAAATCACGTAGAACCAAAAAAAAAAAATCGTTTTTTGATTTTAACATAATATAATAATTTAAGACTTTTTTTTATTAGTTCAGTGGTGTTTGATTTTTGCGTATTTTTCAATATTTCGTCGTTGCGCCTGAAAATTCCGTTATATGAATAAATACACTTTTTCAGAAAAAGGAAAAAACAGATTTATTTAGAAAAAAGCAATCTATTGTTCTAGTTTACTCCTTTTTTAAATTACTTCCAATTTTATTGTACAAATAAAAATTTGTGTATTAAATTAGCAGAGATGTTAATTTTCAGGACTTTATTATGGTTTTCCACATAATTATTTAATTTATTATACCTTGAAATTATAAATTTATAAATTTAATGAACCTCCCAACAAGTGTCAAGAATTGGGTAAAAATATTTTTAACACAATCAAATTAGATCGGCAATAATTATTGTTCAATGTAAATAGTAAATAAACCAGGATAAAACGCTTTAATTTTATTTTTATTTTGTCAAAACCTTTCTTATTTAATTTCTTTCAAATTTCAAAGAAAAATGTAAACAAACTGTACAAAGCAACAACCCACACAAAAGTTACAAAAATAAGCCGCCCTGTATTTCTGCTATTTTATTAATAAAATTGATCACTCGAGTTAGCATTTTTTTTAAATATTATTTTTTTATTTATAAATACCTATTTATGGACAAATCCATTTTAAAACATAAAAATAAGCATAACAGGGATAACAAAAAGGAGTAAGTGAAAACAGTCAGCAATATTCAGGGGATTGTCGACAGGTTACAAGAGAACTCCGCGCGCCTGGGTCTTAATATAAATACCAAAAAGACCCAGTTCATGTGCAATAAGTCATGTCCTGACCCTGACTATCCCCTTTACAACAATGGGCAGAGGATCGAAAAGGTTGACAGCTTCAGATACTTAGGTGTTCATATAACTGAAGATGGCAGCACGCACAAGGAACTCGCAATCCGTCTAGGAATTGCTGGAGCAACCTTCAACACGATGCGTGCTGTCTGGAATTCCAGTTTATACTCGGTCAAAACAAAATGCCGACTCCTTAATTCCTGTATTGTGCCGGTGCTCCTTTATGGATGCGAATCCTGGCACCTCACAAAAGCTCAGAATGCTCGCTTGTTGAGCTTTGAGAATAAGTGTCTGAGAAGGATTCTAGGCATTAGGTGGTTTGACTTCATAACCAACGCTGAAGTTAGGGAACGGACGCAGCAACCTCCAATAACTGGAGTCGTGAAGATGCGGCGATGGACCTGGCTTGGGCATGTACTCCGAATGCCTCGGGAGAGCCTGAACCCGAGCTGCCTCTTCTTTACGCCTGCAGGATCCCGCCGTCCTGGCAGACCGTCGATGACCATCCTACGGATGTATTCGGCGGAGCTGATGGATGCGGGCCTGACGTGGGAGGAGGCAAGAGAGCTGGCTGGTGACAGGGTCACAAATTATTTTTTTATACTTATTTGAATGTTGTCATGGAGACTCTACGATAAAATTAACGCACTTTCGCACTTACTGCAATAATAAAACAATAAACTACTACTGATGCTTTCGTTCATTTGCATCCAATTTTGCATTGGTGCAAAGTTCAATGAAACTTTATTGTAATTAAGAATAATTTACCAAACACTGAAATATGAAGTATTGGGTAGATTAATAACCTGCAAGTAGGTACTCGTATATTTAATCAAAAGAAACATTTTTTATTAAATTAATACTTGCTGCATCTAGATCTGTGTAAAATAATAGGAACAATCCAATGATTTACATACTTATATTAAAAAGTTTTTTGTTTTGTTTTATTTATGTATATGGAATATTGTATATATCTTGGAATATAACATAATATGCTTTGGAATATTGTACAATATTGTATTATTATATTTTTTCTGAATTATCTAAATTCGTGCAAGGTTTTAGTTATTGATTTCGAAATAGGGCGCTCGACAAAGTACTCAAAAACAAAATTTAAAAAAGGGAAATTTCTAAAGGGAGCTTTTTGATAGTGTATTATTTCTAGTAATTATGCAATTAATATAGAACACCTATGTGTATGTGTGTATGTGACGTTTGCGTCACACATACTCACAATACCTACTTGAACATTCGCCATTGAGGCACACAAAGAATGTAGGTATTTAAGATAGTATAGCGGGTGGATGGTAAGTAAGGATGGTAAACCTTACGTAAACATTGATGGGTAGGTGTCGGTACTGGTACTCACCATTGTAGGAAGACATGATCGGATCTTGAAGAGAATCTGCCTCTGTTCCCCGTCCTTGTCGAAGATGTGCAGCCGGGGGCCGCTCTTCAAGGAGCACAGCCGGCACAGGTCTGTGAAGGCCGTAAAGTTGAGATCCTCCGGCTCGGTCATGGCGAAGCACCTAATGAGAAGGTCCAGCACACACGAATTGTCCATAGATAGTTAGTTCCTTGCAACCCGCGACGCACTCCCGTTACGAGACCATTTGTACGGTAAACAATTCGGATTACCGAGCGCTGAACGAGTTCGCACGATTAACAGTTTGACGCGCGCGCATTCTGTTTCGGCCATTGGCGTGTTGACATGAGTGTCAGTAGTCGGTATTGTACCTACTGTGGGAGGGGGGTCTCTGGGACGGGCCGGGGAGCGCATGCCCGCCCGCTATCGACTCGGGAGGGTGTCTCCCTCCTCCCTCCTCCATCCTCCCCTCCCCTTCTTCCTTCGACCCCCGAACAAGCGAACAAACAGTCCGAATCTATCTAATCACCCCTTTTTGTCCCTCTTTTTTCATCCCCGTGAAAAGAGATGGCTTTAATTTTAATCCTACTGAAAATTTTTCACAAAATTAAACCAATTTTATGTAAAATTTTCAAAACAATTCGCTAGTTTTCCCCACACACTACAATGTGTGTTTTTCTTTATTTCCAATACACGATATCCTCACCTAAATCAGGGACAATATCGAGAATAAAGAGAATGTAACACAATGATGTATAAAAAGCTTTTTTGTAAAAAATCATTTCGAACAGTTTTTACAATAAAAAATCAAAAAATGGTCTTAAATAGGGCAACTGAAAGTATGAACAATAGGCCCCTGATATTTTCTTAGGCGCAATCGTTCTTGAACGATTGAGTTTGCATTCCAACTGATATTGGGGCTGGGTTGAATTGCATTAGATTACGTAATATTATACAAAGATCCTGTTATAATTTTCATAATAAAAATTTAACAGCGATTGACTTATTCGAAACCTTGGCCGGGTCAAAAAAAAATTAACCAAAACAAGTTTTAAAAAAAAAGTTTATCATGGATATGTCAGGTATGATAAAAGCAGATTACGGTGTGCTAGAATGGGGTCACCAATGCGATGGTAAATACGCGAGGGGAAGAGTGAGGCCATTGTGAGGAACTGGAGATGAAGACGTAGAACGTTTCAGGGTCAGGGGAGGTAGCGTAAATACTTTGGTTACGGTGAGATATTTTCATAAATGGCAGATCGTAGAGTGCCTGCCCAGGTATACCAGGTAATCTATATAGATATATAGGAACCTACATATATTTACTTTATCATGGACGTTTCCCATAAATGCAGAATAAAGGATGTATCTATTAAAAAATTGGTAAAACTATGTATGATAAATGCACTAATGTTGAAATTAGAGCAGAATGCAAGGCTGAGATATGCATTATCGACAAAATTAGGAAAGGTCTTTTACGTTGGTTCGGTCATGTAGAGCGAATGGATGATGAAAGAACGGCCAAAAAAATATATGATGCGACTGTGCCTGGATGTACAAGTCGAGGAAGGCCGAGAAAAGACATGGCATGATCAAGTAAAAAAACAGATTGTTGAGATGGAAATATGGCTTTCGGTGTGAGCTGTATGGTATTCTCAGTCAATTTTCCACCTCGAAAAATCGGGGATAAAATTACCGATTCAGATAATTTCCTTAGCTAACATTACAAATATTGTTACATTTCAAAGAATCAATATTTAGGAATATTTACGTTTTTACGATTTATAAATCACATTCTCAAGGTGTACAAAATATATATCATCGGAGCGAGCGTGCTGAATCTTCTTTTGTGCCGAAATTCTCCGTAAGAGAAGTATTAAAAATTATACTTATTGTTAATTTGATTGGTTGCATGAACAACATGTTGTGAATAAACATAACTATTAATTAAATTTTAATTGAAAATTAATTTGGTTATTTTTCACAGTTAAAACTAACTTTAAAATAACTTTTTACTTTCAAAGGCCGCACACAAACAATTCATTAGTAGTGGTTTCAATTTCCGGGACGAGTCGGAAATAAGCTCTGCGGGAATCCGCTTTCAAATGTAATAAAACTCCTATTGTTGGATGAGAGGCTCTTTTGAAAACATAATTAAATTACCGTTAAATTGAATGTTTACAAATGACTTAGCACAAGAATATAATATAAATAATCTTATTGGGAAATTGTAATTGTATTAATTTGCAGAATTATGAATGTGAAAAACGCAATTTTTTTTTACCAGGACAGAGTGGTATGGCGTTTTATCCTCTCTGATGATATCCCCGTGATGGTTATAGTTCATTTCTACAAAAAATATGTAATTTATTTACGAACGGGTGGTGGCCCAGTGGGTAGCGTCGCGGTCGGTTCGAATCCCCACTTCGACACGACTCGATTCCTAATTTCAAGCACAAGCCGCTTAGGCTTTATTGAAAACAGTATTTAGAAATTGAAATATGTGCAAATATCATAAGATTGCTATCATTAAAAAGTTTGTTATCATTAAAATTTGGCCTGTTTTAGAGTTTTTTGTTTTAAATTTATTTTATTTTATTTTGTTAGGAACAATAACAGACAAAAGGATACTAAATATAATACAAAAAATATTTAAAAATATACCTAGGTAGACCAATTGCCCTTTAAAATTGTTCACATCGTGCTTAATTGAGTGACATACACACAATGATTAAGTAAATATAAAAGCAAGAGTGATCACAAATATCTCAAGAACAACCTTTTCTTGAACCCGTCTACGGAGCTTCCGAAGATAAAATAAATGTATACGAGTGTTAATCCATTGTACCAATGCAGTACCCTATGCACGTTTGGGTGAGGTTATAGGTAAGTAGTGGTAGGATGTTGTATAATATTTAATAGGGCTCAAATAGCTATTTATAAAGTCTGATATCGGATATTTTAATATCTAAAAACGCGGCTTTGTGAACTAGTTAGTTACCATGACAACACGACGCGGAGCAAACAATCATTTCAAATCACTTTTCAGGATTCGTTTTTTTTGGTCTGACAGACCGTCCCTGAAATTCTATTGAATGTGTCTTTTGATACGAGAGGGACTGAAATAAAATCAATTTATACGGCAAAACAATGTCGTGTAGAGTGTCAATATCTTCTACATCGGGAATAGGCACAACAGAAACTTACGATTATGATTTCAGAATCGAGAAAACTTTGGCCATTATA